>OU426980.1:78505294-78644958 GCA_911387785.2 Aelia acuminata
ATCTTAATAGCAGATATGGAATTTAAAAAAATACCGAATGAAGAAGGGAAGAAAGAAAGAAATTTTCATGAAATTTGTCATAAACGTTGTTAAATTGGGAAATAATAAAGAAAATGCGTGAGAATTTAAACGAAATTCGTTAAAATTATATTACAAAAGATGAAATTCAAACAAAATTTACCGGAATGAAGAAGTAAAAATGTTGAAAAAATACGTTAGAATTTGAACGAAAATTGTTATAATCTAACACAATTATAGGAGAAATGCGAAATTAAAAGAAACATAACGGTACGCAGAAGTAAGAAGTAAAGAAATTATATGTCTAATTGTTATAAAAGTTGAAAACATGTAGAAAATGTGTTATAATTTGTACAGAAATGGTTGAAAATCTTATCAAATTACATAAAAACCTTACAAAATGATATGAAATCTTAATAGCAGATATGAAATTTAAAAAAAATACCGGGAATGAAGAAGGATGAAAGAAAATGTGTGATAATTTGTACAGAAATGGTTGAAATCTATCAAATTACACAATAACCTTACAAATGATATGAAATCTTAATAGCAGATATGGAATTTAAAAAATACCGGAATGAAGAAGGAAGAAAGAAAGTAAATTTCATGAAATTTTTCATAAACGTTGATAAATTGGTAAATAATAAAGAAAATGCGTGAGAATTTAAACGAAAATCGTTAAAATTATATTAAAAAAGATTAAATTTAAAAAAAAATAACCGGAAAGAAGAAGTAAAAATGTTGAAAAAATGCCTTTGAATTTGAACGAAAATTGTTATAATCTAACACAATTATTGGAAAAATGCGTAATTAAAAGAAACATAACGGTACGCAGAAGTAAGAAGTAAAGAAATTATATGTCTAATTGTTGAAATCTTATCAAATTACATAAAAACCTTACAAAATGATATGAAATCTTAATAGCAGATATGAAATTTTTAAAAAAAATACCGGAATGAAGAAGGATGAATGAAAATGTGTGATAATTTGTACAGAAATGGTTGAAATCTCATGAAATTTGTCAGAAACGTTGTTAAATTGGTAAATAATAAAGAAATTGCATGAGATTTAAACGAAAATCGTTAAAATTTATATAACAAAAGATGAAATCTTAATAGCAGATATGGAATTTTAAAAAAATACCGGAATGAAGAAGGAAGAAAGAAAGAAATTGTCATGAAATTTGTCATAAACGTTGTTAAATTGGTAAATAATAAAGAAAATGGGTGAGAATTTAAACGAAAATCGTTAAAATTATATTTAAAAAGATGAAATTTAAAAAAAAATTACCGGAATGAAGAAGTAAAAATGTGATAAAATGCGTTAGAATTTGAACGAAAATTGTTATAATCTAACTAAATGACTGGAAAAATGCGAAATTAAAAGAAACATAACGGTACGCAGAAGTAAGAAGTAAAGAAATTATATGTCTAATTGTTACAAAAGTTGTAAAAATGTAGAAAATGTGTGATAATTTGTACAGAAATGGTTGAAATCTTATCAAATTACATAAAAACCTTACAAAATGATATGAAATCTTAATAGCAGATATGGAATTTTAAAAAAATACCGGAATGAAGAAGGAAGAAAGAAAGAAATTTTTATGAAATTTGTCATAAACGTTGTTAAATTGGTAAATGATAAAGAAAATGCGTGAGAATTTAAACGAAATTCGTTAAAATTATATTAAAAAAGATGAAATTTAAAAAAAAATAACCGGAAAGAAGAAGTAAAAATGTTGAAAAAATGCCTTTGAATTTGAACGAAAATTGTTATAATCTAACACAATTATTGGAAAAATGCGTAATTAAAAGAAACATAACGGTACGCAGAAGTAAGAAGTAAAGAAATTATATGTCTAATTGTTGAAATCTTATCAAATTACATAAAAACCTTACAAAATGATATGAAATCTTAATAGCAGATATGAAATTTTAAAAAAAAATACCGGAATGAAGAAGGATGAATGAAAATGTGTGATAATTTGTACAGAAATGGTTGAAATCTTATCAAATTACATAAAAACCTTACAAAATGATATGAAATCTTAATAGACGATAGAGAATTTAAAAAAAATACCGGAATGAAGAAGGAAGAAAGAAAGAAATTTTCATGAAATTTGTCATATACGTTGTTAAATTGGTAAATAATAAAGAAAATGCGTGAGAATTTAAACGAAAATCGAGAATTTAAAACAAAATGACTGGAAAAATGCGAAATCAAATGAAACATAACGGTACGCAGAAGTAAGAAGTAAAGAAATGATATGTCTAATTGTTACAAAAGTTGTAAAAATGTAGAAAATGTGTGATAATTTGAACAGAAATGGTTGAAATCTTATCAAATTACACAAAAACCTTACAAAATGATATGAAATCTTAATAGCCAGATATGGAATTTTAAAAAAATACCGGAATGAAGAAGGAAGAAAGAAAGAAATTGTCATGAAATTTGTCATAAACGTTGTTAAATTGGTAAATAATAAAGAAAATGCATGAGAATTTAAACGAAACTCGTTAAAATTATATTAAAAAAGATAAAATTAAAAAAAATTACCGGAGTGAAGAAGTAAAAATGTTGAAAAAATGCGTTAGAATTTGAACGAAAATTGTTATAATCTAACACAATTATTGGAAAAATGCGAAATTAAAAGAAACATAACGGTACGCAGAAATAAGAAGTAAAGAAATTATATGTCTAATTGTTATAAAAGTTGAAAACATGTAGAAAATGTGTTATAATTTGTACAGAAATGGTTGAAATCTTATCAAATTACATAAAAACCTTACAAAATGATATGAAATCTTAATAGCAGATATAAAATTTAAAAAAAAATACCGGAATGAAGAAGGAAGAAAAAAATAAATTGTCATGAAATTTGTCAGAAACGTTGTTAAATTGGTAAATAATAAAGAAATTGCATGAGAATTTAAACGAAAATCGTTAAAATTATATTAACAAAGATGAAATCTTAATAGCCAGATATGGAATTTTAAAAAAATACCGGAATGAAGAAGGAAGAAAGAAAGAAATTGTCATGAAATTTGTCATAAACGTTGTTAAATTGGTAAATAATAAAGAAAATGGGTGAGAATTTAAACGAAAATCGTTAAAATTATATTAAAAAAGTTGAAATTTAAAAAAAAATTACCGGAATGAAGAAGTAAAAATGTTGATAAAATGCGTTAGAATTTGAACGAAAATTGTTATAATCTAACTAAATGACTGGAAAAATGCGAAATTAAAAGAAACATAACGGTACGCAGAAGTAAGAAGTAAAGAAATTATATGTCTAATTGTTATAAAAGTTGAAAACATGTAGAAAATGTGTAATAATTTGTACAGAAATGGTTGAAATCTTATCAAATTACATAAAAACCTTACAAAATGATATGAAATCTTAATAGCAGATATGGAATTTTAAAAAAATACCGGAATGAAGAAGGAAGAAAGAAAGAAATTTTAATGAGATTTGTCATAAACGTTGTTAAATTGGTAAATAATAAAGTAACGAAGTAAATAAGGTAAATGGTAATATGTATAATGGTAATATGTATGGTAAATAAATATGGTAAATAAGAAAGTAAAGAAATTATATGTCTAATTACGATAGGTTAAATGATGGTCAGGATTTTCAGTTACAATGATATTTATTAAGGTAAGCCAACGGTTCGATCCAACTTGTGGATCTTCATCAGGGCTAAAAGAAAACAAATATATGAGTATCTATGCTAGAGGGTGACAATAAATGGATACATTACAGAACTGATAATAATATAAAAGATGGTGTATATATGAATATTAAAATATGGGCTGGTTAACAAGATAAAATAGAATCTGATATTTACCTACTGAGTCCAGGTGGATACTTAGACTAAAGGTAAAAATAAGGTGAGAGGTAGTGGTAGTGGTTCACAACTGAGTGAACAAAAATATTTAAAAACTAACAAAATATATGGTACTGTATACAAATAGTTGTCTGGACTGAATAATAACATAAAAATGAGATAATACATAATGTAACAATGCATACAAATTTGGAAAATATACAGAAAGAAGCATACAATACAAAAAATATTAATAGTACAAGAGGTACAGAGATAATTGCAGGTACCTATGAAATCAAAACTAGGATTTGAGGATGCGGAAGATGTTAGAATAAGTGGATGAAATTATCTCTTTATCTGTTGTGTGATTTACCGGGTTATTTGTTTCTAGATGGATGAAAATGGATTCTGAGAGGAGACGTTTGTCGTGGTTAGATACAGTTGCTAATATGGAGGGGTTCTCAAAGTCGAAGGAATGGTTGTGGGCAATGGCATGTTCTGCTAATTTAGATGTAGACGAATTACGCGTGGAAATACTGTATTTATGTTGATAAATACGTTTTTTTAAATAATTTTTGGTTTCACCTATAGAGCAACTGTTGCAATTAAGCGTGGAGCACTGGATACGATAAACTACATTACAATTGTCTAGGAGAGGTACAGGGTCTTTGAGTTTTGTATAAAGATTTTTTAATTTATTGTTATTTTTTAATACTAGGCGCATGTGTGGGAAACTCGATGAGAAGGATTTTTTAATTTTGTTTGAGAGAATGGGGATATTTGGGATAGATCTGTATTGGAAAGTAGAAATCGGAGGTTGTGAAGAGTTGTTAGAGAGATTTTGAGTTTTAGCATTATTATTGATGAGTGTTTTTATTAAGTGTTCAGGAAAATCGTTAGATTGTAAGATATTTTTCAGGCGGATTTTGTTATGACAATGAAATTGTGGATCGGACAAGGTCAGGCAGCGGTGGATGAGGTTTTTTGCGACGTTGATCTTTTGGTGATGTGGATGTTGGGAAAAATAGTTAAGGAGTCGGCCAGAATAAGTGGGTTTGGTGTGATCCACCACTTAGTGGATATAGAATGGTACGGGTTTCTGGTAATGGAAATATCTAGGAATGGAAGGGTACAATTGGTTTCCAATTCTATAGTGAAACGGAGACGTGGATGGTAGGAGTTAAAGGCGGCGAGAATATCAGTGATAGAGTTAGGAAACGTTGGCTTACCATAATAAATATCATTGTAACTGAAAATCCTAACCATCATTTAACCTATCGTAATTGAAGAACAGTTGACCATCTCTCATCTCTATATGTCTAATTGTTACAAAAGTTGTAAAAATGTAGAAAATGTGTGATAATTTGTACAGAAATGGTTGAAATCATATCAAATTACATAAAAACCTTACAAAATGATATGAAATCTTAATAGCAAATATGGAATTTTAAAAAAATACCGGAATGAAGAAGAAAGAAAGAAAGAAATTTTCATGAAATTTGTCATAAAAGTTGTTAAATTGGTAAATAATAAAGAAAATGCGTAAGAATTTAAACGAAAATCGTTAAAATTATATTAAAAAAGATGAAATTAAAAAAAAAATGAGCGGAAAGAAGAAGTAAAATTGTTGAAAAAATGCGTTAGAATTTGAACGAAAATAGTTATAATCTAACAAAATGACTGGAAAAATGCGAAATTAAAAGAAACATAACGGTACACAGAAGTAAGAAGTAAAGAAATTATATGTCTAATTGTTATAAAAGTTGTAAAAATGTAGAAAATGTGTAATAATTTGTAAAGAAATGGTTGAAATCTTATCAAATTACATAAAAACCTTACAAAATGATATGAAATCTTAATAGCAGATATGAAATTAAAAAAAAAATACCGGAATGAATAAGGATGAAAGAAAGAAATTTTCATGAAATTTGTCATAAACGTTGTTAAATTGGTAAATAATAAAGAAAATGCATGAGAATTTAAACGAAAATAGTTTTAATCTAACAAAATGACTGGAAAAATGCGAAATTAAAAGAAACATAACGGTACACAGAAGTAAGAAGTAAAGAAATTATATGTCTAATTGTTATAAAAGTTGAAAACATGTAGAAAATGTGTTATAATTTGTACAGAAATGGTTGAAATCTTATCAAATTACATAAAAACATTACAAAATGATATGAAATCTTAATAGCAGATATGAAATTTAAAAAAAAATACCGGAATGAAGAAGGATGAAAGAAAATGTGTGATAATTTGTACAGAAATGGTTGAAATCTTATCAAATTACACAAAAACCTTACAAAATGATATGAAATCTTAATAGCAGATATGGAATTTTAAAAAAATACCGGAATGAAGAAGGAAGAAAGAAAGAAATTTTCATGAAATTTGTCATAAACGTTGTTAAATTGGGAAATAATAAAGAAAATGCGTGAGAATTTAAACGAAATTTGTTAAAATTATATTACAAAAGATGAAATTTAAACAAAATTTACCGGAATGAAGAAGTAAAAATGTTGAAAAAATGCGTTAGAATTTGAACGAAAATTGTTATAATCTAACACAATTATTGGAAAAATGCGAAATTAAAAGAAACATAACGGTACGCAGAAGTAAGAAGTAAAGAAATTATATGTCTAATTGTTATAAAAGTTGAAAACATGTAGAAAATGTGTTATAATTTGTACAGAAATGGTTGAAATCTTATCAAATTACATAAAAACCTTACAAAATGATATGAAATCTTAATAGCAGATATGAAATTTAAAAAAAAAATACCGGAATGAAGAAGGATGAAAGAAAATGTGTGATAATTTGTACAGAAATGGTTGAAATCTTATCAAATTACACAAAAACCTTACAAAATGATAGGAACTCTTAATAGCAGATATGGAATTTTAAAAAATACCGGAATGAAGAAGGAAGAAAGAAAGAAATTTTCATGAAATTTGTCATAAACGTTGATAAATTGGGAAATAATAAAGAAAATGCGTGAGAATTTAAACGAAATTCGTTAAAATTATATTACAAAAGATGATATTTAAAAAAAATTTACCGGAATGAAGAAGTAAGAAAGAAAGAAATTATATGTTTATTTGTTATAAACTTCGTCATTTGTTATAAAAGTAGAAAAAAATGAACAAATAATTTCTTAATCATGACAATTTCTCTCTTTCTTCCTTCTTCATATCGGTATTTTTTTAATATTCCATATCTGCTATGAAGATTTCATATCATTTTGTAAGGTTTTTATGTAATTTGATAAGATTTCAACCATTTCTGTACAAATTATCACACATTTTCTACATTTCTACAACTTTTATAACAATTAGACATATAATTTCTTTACTTCTTACTTCTGCGTACCGTTATGTTTCTTTTAATTTCGCATTTTTCCAATAATTGTGTTAGATTATAACAATTTTCGTTCAAATTGTAACGCATTTTTTCAACATTTTTACTTCTTCATTTCAGTATTTTTTTTTAATTTCATCTTTTTTAATATAATTTTAACGATTTTCGTTTAAATTCTCATGCATTTTCTCTATTATTTACCAATTTAACAACGTTTATGACAAATTTTATGACAATTTCTTTCTTTCTTCCTTCTTCATTCCAGTATTTTTTTAAAATTTCATATCTGCTATTAAGATTTCATATCATTTTGTAAGGTTTTTATGTAATTTGATAAGATTTCAACCATTTCAGAAATTTAAAGAAAATGCGTGAGAATTTAAACGAAAATCGTTAAAATTATATTAAAAAATATGAAATTTAAAAAAAAATTACCGGAATGAAGAAGTAAAAATGTTGAAAAAAATGCGTTAGAATTTGAACGAAAATTGTTATAATCTAACAAAATGACTGGAAAAATGCGAAATTAAAAGAAACATAACGGTACGCAGAAGTAAGAAGTAAAGAAATTATATGTCTAATTGTTATAAAAGTTGAAAACATGTAGAAAATGTGTTATAATTTGTACAGAAATGGTTGAAATCTTATCAAATTACATAAAAACCTTACAAAATGATATGAAATCTTAATAGCAGATATGAAATTTTAAAAAAAATACCGGAATGAAGAAGGATAAAAGAAAATGTGTGATAATTTGTACAGAAATGGTTGAAATCTTATCAAATTACATAAAAACCTTACAAAATGATATGAAATCTTAATAGCAGATATGGAATTTTAAAAAATACCGGAATAAAGAAGGAAGAAAGAAAGAAATTTTCATGAAATTTGTCATAAACGTTGTTAAATTGGTAAATAATAAAGAAAATGCGTGAGAATTTAAACGAAATTCGTTAAAATTATATTACAAAAGATGAAATTTAAAAAAAATTTACCGGAATGAAGAAGTAAGAAAGAAAGAAATTATATGTTTATTTGTTATAAACTTCGTCATTTGTTATAAAAGTAGAAAAAAATGAACAAATAATTTCTTAATCATGACAATTTCTCTCTTTCTTCCTTTTTCATTCCGGTATTTTTTTAATATTCCATATCTGCTATGAAGATTTCATATCATTTTGTAAGGTTTTTATGTAATTTGATAAGATTTCAACCATTTCTGTACAAATTATCACACATTTTCTACATTTTTACAACTTTTATAACAATTAGACATATAATTTCTTTACTTCTTACTTCTGCGTACCGTTATGTTTCTTTTAATTTCGCATTTTTCCAATAATTGTGTTAGATTATAACAATTTTCGTTCAAATTGTAACGCATTTTTTCAAAATTTTTACTTCTTCATTCCAGTAATTTTTTTTAATTTCATCTATTTAATATAATTTTAACGATTTTCGTTTAAATTCTCATGCATTTTCTCTATTATTTACCAATTAAACAACGTTTATGACAACTTTCATGACAATTGTAACGCATTTTTTCAACATTTTTACTTAAAGAAAATGTGTGAGAATTTAAACGAAAATCGTTAAAATTATATTAAAAAAGATGAAATTTAAAAAAAAATTACCGGAATGAAGAAGTAAAAATGTTGAAAAAAATGCGTTAGAATTTGAACGAAAATTGTTATAATCTAACAAAATGACTGGAAAAATGCGAAATTAAAAGAAACATAACTGTACGCAGAAGTAAGAAGTAAAGAGATTATATGTCTAATTGTTATAAAAGTTGTAAACATGTAGAAAATGTGTGATAATTTGTACAGAAATGGTTGAAATCTTATCAAATTACGTAAAAACCTTACAAAATGATATGAAATCTTAATAGCAGATATGAAATCTTAAAAAAAATACCGGAATGAAGAAGGAAGAAAGAAAGAAATGGTCATGAAATTTATCATAAACGTTGTTAAATTGGTAAATAATAAAGAAAATGCATGAGAATTTAAACGAAAATCGTGAAAAATTATATTAAAAAAGATGACATCTTAATAGCCAGATATGGAATTTTAAAAAAATACCGGAATGAAGAAGGGAGGAAGAAAGAAATTGTCATGAAATTTGTCATAAACGTTGTTAAATTGGTAAATAATAAAGAAAATGCATGAGAATTTAAACGAAAATCGTTAAAATTATATTAAAAAAGATGAAATCTTAATAGCCAGATATGGAATTTTAATAAAATACCTGAATGAAGAAAGAAAAAAGAAAGAAATTGTCATGAAATTTGTCATAAACGTTGTTAAATTGGTAAATAATAAAGAAAATGCGTGAGAATTTAAACGAAATTCGTTAAAATTATATTACAAAAGATGAAATTTAAAAAAAATTTACCGGAATGAAGAAGTAAGAAAGAAAGAAATTATATGTTTATTTGTTATAAACTTCGTCATTTGTTATAAAAGTAGAAAAAAATGAACAAATAATTTCTTAATCATGACAATTTCTCTCTTTCTTCCTTTTTCATTCCGGTATTTTTTTAATATTCCATATCTGCTATGAAGATTTCATATCATTTTGTAAGGTTTTTATGTAATTTGATAAGATTTCAACCATTTCTGTACAAATTATCACACATTTTCTACATTTTTACAACTTTTATAACAATTAGACATATAATTTCTTTACTTCTTACTTCTGCGTACCGTTATGTTTCTTTTAATTTCGCATTTTTCCAATAATTGTGTTAGATTATAACAATTTTCGTTCAAATTGTAACGCATTTTTTCAAAATTTTTACTTCTTCATTCCAGTAATTTTTTTTAATTTCATCTATTTAATATAATTTTAACGATTTTCGTTTAAATTCTCATGCATTTTCTCTATTATTTACCAATTAAACAACGTTTATGACAACTTTCATGACAATTGTAACGCATTTTTTCAACATTTTTACTTAAAGAAAATGTGTGAGAATTTAAACGAAAATCGTTAAAATTATATTAAAAAAGATGAAATTTAAAAAAAAATTACCGGAATGAAGAAGTAAAAATGTTGAAAAAAATGCGTTAGAATTTGAACGAAAATTGTTATAATCTAACAAAATGACTGGAAAAATGCGAAATTAAAAGAAACATAACGGTACGCAGAAGTAAGAAGTAAAGAGATTATATGTCTAATTGTTATAAAAGTTGTAAACATGTAGAAAATGTGTGATAATTTGTACAGAAATGGTTGAAATCTTATCAAATTACGTAAAAACCTTACAAAATGATATGAAATCTTAATAGCAGATATGAAATCTTAAAAAAAATACCGGAATGAAGAAGGAAGAAAGAAAGAAATGGTCATGAAATTTATCATAAACGTTGTTAAATTGGTAAATAATAAAGAAAATGCATGAGAATTTAAACGAAAATCGTGAAAAATTATATTAAAAAAGATGACATCTTAATAGCCAGATATGGAATTTTAAAAAAATACCGGAATGAAGAAGGGAGGAAGAAAGAAATTGTCATTAAATTTGTCATAAACGTTGTTAAATTGGTAAATAATAAAGAAAATGCATGAGAATTTAAACGAAAATCGTTAAAATTATATTAAAAAAGATGAAATCTTAATAGCCAGATATGGAATTTTAATAAAATACCTGAATGAAGAAAGAAAAAAGAAAGAAATTGTCATGAAATTTGTCATAAACGTTGTTAAATTGGTAAATAATAGAGAAAATGAATGAGAATTTAAACGAAAATCGTTAAAATTATATTAAAAAAGATGAAATTTAAAAAAATTACCGGAATGAAGAAGTAAAAATGTTGAAAAAATGCGTTAGATTTGAACGAAAATTGTTATAATCTAACACAATTATTGGAAAAATGCGAAATTAATAGAAACATAACGGTACGCAGAAGTAAGAAGTAAAGAGATTATATGTCTAATTGTTATAAAAGTTGTAAAAATGTAGAAAAAAAGGTGTAATAATTTGTACAGAAATGGTTGAAATCTTATCAAATTACATAAAAACCTTACAAAATGATATGAAATCTTAATAGCCAGATATGGAATTTTAAAAAAATACCGGAATGAAGAAAGAAAAAAGAAAGAAATTGTCATGAAAGTTGTCATAAACGTTGTTAAATTGGTAAATAATAGAGAAAATGCATGAGAATTCAAACGAAAATCGTTAAAATTATATTAAAAAAGATGAAATTGAAAAAAATTACTGGAATGAAGAAGTAAAAATGTTGAAAAAATGCGTTACAATTTGAACGAAAATTGTTATAATCTAACACAATGACTGGAAAAATGCGAAATTAAAAGAAACATAACGGTACGCAGAAGTAAGAAGTAAAGAAATTGTATGTCTAATTGTTATAAAAAATGTAAAAATGTAGAAAATGTGTGATAATTTGTACAGAAATGGTTGAAATCTTATCTAATTACATAAAAACCTTACAAAATGATATGAAATTTTAATAGCAGATATGAAATTTTAAAAAAATACCGGAATGAAGAAGGAGGAAAGAAATAAATTGTCAGAAAATTTGACATAAACGTTGTTAAATTGGTAACTATTAAGGAAAATGCATGAGAATTAAAACGAAAATCGTTAAAATTATATTAAAAAAGATGAAATCTTAATAGCCAGATATGGCGGAATTTTAAAAAAATACCGGAATGAAGAAAGAAAAAAGAAAGAAATTGTCATGAAAGTTGTCATAAACGTTGTTAAATTGGTAAATAATAGAGAAAATGCATGAGAATTCTCTATTATTTACCAATTTAACAACGTTTATGACAAATTTTATGACAATTTCTTTCTTTCTTCCTTCTTCATTCCGGTATTTTTTTAAAATTTCATATCTGCTATTAAGATTTCATATCATTTTGTAAGGTTTTTATGTAATTTGATAAGATTTCAACCATTTCAGAAATTTAAAGAAAATGCGTGAGAATTTAAACGAAAATCGTTAAAATTATATTAAAAAAGATGAAATTTAAAAAAAAATTACCGGAATGAAGAAGTAAAAATGTTGAAAAAAATGCGTTAGAATTTGAACGAAAATTGTTATAATCTAACAAAATGACTGGAAAAATGCGAAATTAAAAGAAACATAACGGTACGCAGAAGTAAGAAGTAAAGAAATTATATGTCTAATTGTTATAAAAGTTGAAAACATGTAGAAAATGTGTAATAATTTGTACAGAAATGGTTGAAATCTTATCAAATTACATAAAAACCTTACAAAATGATATGAAATCTTAATATTAGATATGAAATTAAAAAAAAAATACCGGAATGAATAAGGATGAAAGAAAGAAATTTTCATGAAATTTGTCATAAACGTTGTTAAATTGGTAAATAATAAAGAAAATGCATGAGAATTTAAACGAAACTCGTTAAAATTATATTAAAAAATATAAAATTTAAAAAAATTACCGGAATGAAGAAGTAAAAATGTTGAAAAAATGCGTTAGAATTTGAACGAAAATTGTTATAATCTAACACAATTATTGGAAAAATGCGAAATTAAAAGAAACATAACGGTACGCAGAAGTAAGAAGTAAAGAAATTATATGTCTAATTGTTATAAAAGTTGAAAACATGTAGAAAATGTGTTATAATTTGTACAGAAATGGTTGAAATCTTATCAAATTACATAAAAACCTTACAAAATGATATGAAATCTTAATAGCAGATATGAAATTTAAAAAAAAATACCGGAATGAAGAAGGATGAAAGAAAATGTGTGATAATTTGTACAGAAATGGTTGAAATCTTATCAAATTACATAAAAACCTTACAAAATGATATGAAATCTTAATAGACGATATGGAATTTTAAAAAATACCGGAATAAAGAAGGAAGAAAGAAAGAAATTTTCATGAAATTTGTCATAAACGTTGTTAAATTGGTAAATAATAAAGAAAATGCGTGAGAATTTAAACGAAATTCGTTAAAATTATATTACAAAAGATGAAATTTAAAAAAAATTTACCGGAATGAAGAAGTAAGAAAGAAAGAAATTATATGTTTATTTGTTATAAACTTCGTCATTTGTTATAAAAGTAGAAAAAAATGAACAAATAATTTCTTAATCATGACAATTTCTCTCTTTCTTCCTTTTTCATTCCGGTATTTTTTTAATATTCCATATCTGCTATGAAGATTTCATATCATTTTGTAAGGTTTTTATGTAATTTGATAAGATTTCAACCATTTCTGTACAAATTATCACACATTTTATACATTTTTACAACTTTTATAACAATTAGACATATAATTTCTTTACTTCTTACTTCTGCGTACCGTTATGTTTCTTTTAATTTCGCATTTTTCCAATAATTGTGTTAGATTATAACAATTTTCGTTCAAATTGTAACGCATTTTTTCAAAATTTTTACTTTTTCATTCCAGGAATTTTTTTTAATTTCATCTTATTTAATATAATTTTAACGATTTTCGTTTAAATTCTCATGCATTTTCTCTATTATTTACCAATTTAACAACGTTTATGACAACTTTCATGACAATTTCTATCTTTTTTCTTTCTTCATTCCGGTATTTTTTTAAAATTCCGCCATATCTAGCTATTAAGATTTCATCTTTTTTAATATAATTTTAACGATTTTCGTTTTAATTCTCATGCATTTTCCTCAATAGTTACCAATTTAACAACGTTTATGACAAATTTTCTGACAATTTCTTTCTTTCTTCCTTCTTCATTCCGGTATTTTTTTAAAATTTCATATCTGCTATTAAGATTTCATATCATTTTGTAAGGTTTTTATGTAATTTGATAAGATTTCAACCATTTTTGTACAAATTATCACACATTTTCTACATTTTTACATTTTTTATAACAATTAGACATACAATTTCTTTACTTCTTACTTCTGCGTACCGTTATGTTTCTTTTAATTTCGCATTTTTCCAGTCATTTTGTTAGATTATAACTATTTTCGTTCAAATTGTAACGCATTTTTTCAACATTTTTACTTCTTCATTCCAGGAATTTTTTTTAATTTCATCTTATTTAATATAATTTTAACGATTTTCGTTTAAATTCTCATGCATTTTCTCTATTATTTACCAATTTAACAACGTTTATGACAAATTTTCTGACAATTTCTTTCTTTCTTCCTTCTTCATTCCGGTATTTTTTTAAAATTTCATATCTGCTATTAAGATTTCATATCATTTTGTAAGGTTTTTATGTAATTTGATAAGATTTCAACCATTTCAGAAATTTAAAGAAAATGCGTGAGAATTTAAACGAAAATCGTTAAAATTATATTAAAAAATATGAAATTTAAAAAAAAATTACCGGAATGAAGAAGTAAAAATGTTGAAAAAAATGCGTTAGAATTTGAACGAAAATTGTTATAATCTAACAAAATGACTGGAAAAATGCGAAATTAAAAGAAACATAACGGTACGCAGAAGTAAGAAGTAAAGAAATTATATGTCTAATTGTTATAAAAGTTGTAAAAATGTAGAAAATGTGTAATAATTTGTACAGAAATGGTTGAAATCTTATCAAATTACATAAAAACCTTACAAAATGATATGAAATCTTAATATTAGATATGAAATTTAAAAAAAAATACCGGAATGAAGAAGGATGAAAGAAAGAAATTTTTATGAAATTTGTCATAAACGTTGTTAAATTGGTAAATAATAAAGAAAATGCATGAGAATTTAAACGAAACTCGTTAAAATTATATTAAAAAATATAAAATTTAAAAAAATTACCGGAATGAAGAAGTAAAAATGTTGAAAAAATGCGTTAGAATTTGAACGAAAATTGTTATAATCTAACACAATTATTGGAAAAATGCGAAATTAAAAGAAACATAACGGTACGCAGAAGTAAGAAGTAAAGAAATTATATGTCTAATTTTTATAGAAGTTGAAAACATGTAGAAAATGTGTTATAATTTGTACAGAAATGGTTGAAATCTTATCAAATTACATAAAAACCTTACAAAATGATATAAAATCTTAATAGCAGATATGAAATTTAAATAAAAAATACCGGAATGAAGAAGGATGAAAGAAAATGTGTGATAATTTGAACAGAAATGGTTGAAATCTTATCAAATTACACAAAAACCTTACAAAATGATATGAAATCTTAATAGCAGATATGGAATTTTAAAAAATACCGGAATGAAGAAGGAAGAAAGAAAGAAATTTTCATGAAATTTGTCATAAACGTTGTTAAATTGGTAAATAATAAAGAAAATGCATGAGAATTTAAACGAAACTCGTTAAAATTATATTACAAAAGATGAAATTTAAAAAAAATTTACCGGAATGAAGAAGTAAGAAAGAAAGAAATTATATGTTTATTTGTTATAAACTTCGTCATTTGTTATAAAAGTAGAAAAAAATGAACAAATAATTTCTTAATCATGACAATTTCTCTCTTTCTTCCTTTTTCATTCCGGTATTTTTTTAATATTCCATATCTGCTATGAAGATTTCATATCATTTTGTAAGGTTTTTATGTAATTTGATAAGATTTCAACCATTTCTGTACAAATTATCACACATTTTCTACATTTTTACAACTTTTATAACAATTAGACATATAATTTCTTTACTTCTTACTTCTGCGTACCGTTATGTTTCTTTTAATTTCGCATTTTTCCAATAATTGTGTTAGATTATAACAATTTTCGTTCAAATTGTAACGCATTTTTTCAAAATTTTTACTTTTTCATTCCAGGAATTTTTTTTAATTTCATCTTATTTAATATAATTTTAACGATTTTCGTTTAAATTCTCATGCATTTTCTCTATTATTTACCAATTTAACAACGTTTATGACAACTTTCATGACAATTTCTATCTTTTTTCTTTCTTCATTCCGGTATTTTTTTAAAATTCCGCCATATCTGGCTATTAAGATTTCATCTTTTTTAATATAATTTTAACGATTTTCGTTTTAATTCTCATGCATTTTCCTCAATAGTACCAATTTAACAACGTTTATGACAAATTTTCTGACAATTTCTTTCTTTCTTCCTTCTTCATTCCGGTATTTTTTTAAAATTTCATATCTGCTATTAAGATTTCATATCATTTTGTAAGGTTTTTATGTAATTTGATAAGATTTCAACCATTTCAGAAATTTAAAGAAAATGCGTGAGAATTTAAACGAAAATCGTTAAAATTATATTAAAAAATATGAAATTTAAAAAAAAATTACCGGAATGAAGAAGTAAAAATGTTGAAAAAAATGCGTTAGAATTTGAACGAAAATTGTTATAATCTAACAAAATGACTGGAAAAATGCGAAATTAAAAGAAATATAACGGTACGCAGAAGTAAGAAGTAAAGAGATTATATGTCTAATTGTTATAAAAGTTGTAAAAATGTAGAAAATGTGTAATAATTTGTACAGAAATGGTTGAAATCTTATCAAATTACATAAAAACCTTACAAAATGATATGAAATCTTAATATTAGATATGAAATTTAAAAAAAAAATACCGGAATGAATAAGGATGAAAGAAAGAAATTTTCATGAAATTTATCATAAACGTTGTTAAATTGGTAAATAATAAAGAAAATGCATGAGAATTTAAACGAAACTCGTTAAAATTATATTAAAAAATATAAAATTTAAAAAAATTACCGGAATGAAGAAGTAAAAATGTTGAAAAAATGCGTTAGAATTTGAACGAAAATTGTTATAATCTAACACAATTCTTGGAAAAATGCGAAATTAAAAGAAACATAACGGTACGCAGAAGTAAGAAGTAAAGAAATTATATGTCTAATTGTTATAAAAGATGAAAACATGTAGAAAATGTGTTATAATTTGTACAGAAATGGTTGAAATCTTATCAAATTACATAAAAACCTTACAAAATGATATGAAATCTTAATAGCAGATATGAAATTTAAAAAAAAATACCGGAATGAAGAAGGATGAAAGAAAATGTGTGATAATTTGTACAGAAATGGTTGAAATCTTATCAAATTACACAAAAACCTTACAAAATGATATGAAATCTTAATAGCAGATATGGAATTTTAAAAAATACCGGAATGAAGAAGGAAGAAAGAAAGAAATTTTCATGAAATTTGTCATAAACGTTGTTAAATTGGTAAATAATAAAGAAAATGCGTGAGAATTTAAACGAAATTCGTTAAAATTATATTACAAAAGATGAAATTTAAAAAAAATTTACCGGAATGAAGAAGTAAGAAAGAAAGAAATTATATGTTTATTTGTTATAAACTTCGTCATTTGTTATAAAAGTAGAAAAAAATGAACAAATAATTTCTTAATCATGACAATTTCTTCCTTCTTCATTCCGGTATTTTTTTAATATTCCATATCTGCTATGAAGATTTATATCATTTTGTAAGGTTTTTATGTAATTTGATAAGATTTCAACCATTTCTGTACATATTTACCAATTTAACAACGTTTATGACAACTTTCATGACAATTTCTTTCTTTTTTCTTTCTTCATTCCGGTATTTTTTTAAAATTCCGCCATATCTGGCTATTAAGATTTCATCTTTTTTAATATAATTTTAACGATTTTCGTTTTAATTCTCATGCATTTTCCTCAATAGTACCAATTTAACAACGTTTATTTATTTAAACGAAAATCGTTAAAATTATATTAAAAAAGATGAAATTTAAAAAAAAATTACCGGAATGAAGAAGTAAAAATGTTGAAAAAAATGCGTTAGAATTTGAACGAAAATTGTTATAATCTAACAAAATGACTGGAAAAATGCGAAATTAAAAGAAACATAACGGTACGCAGAAGTAAGAAGTAAAGAGATTATATGTCTAATTGTTATAAAAGTTGTAAACATGTAGAAAATGTGTGATAATTTGTACAGAAATGGTTGAAATCTTATCAAATTACGTAAAAACCTTACAAAATGATATGAAATCTTAATAGCAGATATGAAATTTTAAAAAAATACCGGAATGAAGAAGGAAGAAAGAAAGAAATTGTCATGAAATTTATCATAAACGTTGTTAAATTGGTAAATAATAAAGAAAATGCATGAGAATTTAAACGAAAATCGTGAAAAATTATATTAAAAAAGATGACATCTTAATAGCCAGATATGGAATTTTAAAAAAATACCGGAATGAAGAAGGGAGGAAGAAAGAAATTGTCATTAAATATGTCATAAACGTTGTTAAATTGGTAAATAATAAAGAAAATGCATGAGAATTTAAACGAAAATCGTTAAAATTATATTAAAAAAGATGAAATCTTAATAGCCAGATATGGAATTTTAATAAAATACCGGAATGAAGAAAGAAAAAAGAAAGAAATTGTCATGAAATTTGTCATAAACGTTGTTAAATTGGTAAATAATAGAGAAAATGAATGAGAATTTAAACGAAAATCGTTAAAATTATATTAAAAAAGATGAAATTTAAAAAAAAATTACCGGAATGAAGAAGTAAAAATGTTGAAAAAATGCGTTAGAATTTGAACGAAAATAGTTTCGAATTTCGTGAATTTTGGTACTTGAAGCATTATTTCGAAGACTTTCCTCCAATACCGAAAACTATTGATTTTATTCGATTATGTAAATTGAAAAAAAAATCTCTGCATTTATGGAAATTGTACAATTACTTACAAACTTATAGCGTTTTTAATTTTTTTTGTGTACATAGAGTAAAATAATCATCTTCATAATAGTATTATTATTCTCATGTTAGATAACTGTTTAATACTGCGTGCGAAATATTTTCACGGAACAACTAATACGTATGTCAACAAGATAGTCATTTTAGTAAATTTATTTTTCATTTCAATGATAGATGATATCAGAGAAATTCATATCAAACCTGTTTTAATATTGTTTTTTTTTTTTTTTTTGATTTGTTCATATGATTAACTTATATTTTTTAACTTTCAAAGGAATTACACAATGTATAATTTAAATATTCACTATGTATCATTTATACACGATACATAAATTTATACATTATACACACTTACACAATATACTCATAACATAGACAATATTCATTCAACACACATAAATACATAAAATACGTTAAAAACACATACATACGAAATATATAAACTATACGCACATAAATACGCGATATACTAACTATAAACACACACACACACACAAACACACACTCACACACACACACACACACACACACACACACACACACACACACACACACACACACACACGCGCGCGCACACACACACACACACACACACACACACACACACTTAAATATATACATATATTATCACACAACAGTAGGGAGGAAATGCCGTTTCTGGCACCCCTCATTTTGCGAGGGATTAGGGATTAATTAGGGATTAGGGATTAATTAGGGGATTAAGGATTAATTAGGGGATTAGGGATTAAGACCACGTGGTGGTTAAGGTTGGTTTGCGCCTGAACCACGTGGTGGTTAAGGCTGGGCAAGCCCAGGGTCCAAAGTCCAATTTGACTCCCCAAATTGTGGGACCAGAACCGGCATTTCCTCCCTACTAATATAAATGCCGAATTAGACGTTATAATAATTAACCCTGAAAATAATTGACATTAAACATTTATTTAAAATATAAAGATTCCTAACAAAAATGATTTTTAAAACTAGAGTGGGAAAGAATCCCAGATAGTACAATGCTTTTTATTTTTGAAAAATGCTTGCCACACAATAGAATGTTACTGTATAATCATTATGCTTCTTGTTTTTGTTATTTGTGAATTAACAGACAGAAGAACCCTGATCACCATGTAAGTTATCTAGCAATTGTTTAGAAAAATAAGATTATGTTAATACTTAATATGTGGAATTTTAATACTGGTATGGATAAGTTCAAAGGCTAAAAGTTAAAAAGATACTAATTTATAACTATCGTAAATAATAAGTTAATTAATGGTAAGATCATAAGTTTTGTTATATTCGACAACCATTCTGTATTTCTATAATTTAGTTTTGAATGATGAGCCAAAATGTTTGTAAATATTATACAGAAAACTTATATTGAGAATTGTTTTTATTTTAGTTTTTGTTATGCAAATTGTAGCAATTGAAAATTTATTATCCTAGCTTGTTTTACTAAAGGGTTGTTCATTTTTGTAATTATTTTATATGTTGTATTTTAAGTAATGTATTGTATGTTGTATGTTCATTTTATATCATATTCTTTTATTCAATGCTGAACAGTTAATTTTGTAGATAGGAGTTTACTTAACGGCTCTAAACTGATTATTAAAAATATTTTTAAAAGTATGCTAAAAGAAAAATCAATAAACGTACGTTTATTAATTTTTCTTTCCCTTGACACTAGGAGAATGCTATGTATTGTGGATGCTGCCATGATGGGAAAAGTAAATTGAATTAATAATTTACTATCAAAATATGGTCAACCCGGTGGTCAGTTTTACCTGAAGGCGGCTATTTCTTGGAAATACCGCCTTGTAAGTTATTGGGGCCATAAACCTTCTGTTAGAGATTCAAAATAAGCAAAGCTTAGGACCGACAATGCTGCCGACAAACATCCAGGGAAATTCCTAAAAAGATTGTTAGAGAAATTTGTGGCCATAAACCCTGGTTTTGCCCCGGCAAAGAGGCCGCTGGGAAACACGTTGAATATGGAAAGGAAGGGAAATTTTAGGCAGCCAGCCAATCAGAAGAAGTCTGGAACCAACCAATCAGGAGAAGTTTGCTGCCAGCCAATCAGAGGAAGTCTAAAGAGAGTGAGGGAAAGAAGACTCATACGGAGGAGAGGGAAGTTTGAGGGAGGTGGAGTGGAGAGTTCGGGGAGAGGGAGTTCGGAGGTGAACAGAGGTCGGGGAGAGCGCCGAGGAGTGTGGAAGTCAAAGGAGAGTGGATCGAGAAGGGCAGACAACCAGATAGATAGTGAGACAGACCGAGATGGGATGCTGTGCTAAGTCTGAGAGAGCGTCAGAGATGGCAAGGACTGATGATCCAGCAGATAGGCCAGAGAAAACACCAGAGAGTGCCCACCAGATAAGGTTAATACATATACAGTACTAGTTGTAATATTGTCGAGGCCGACATAGATTTTTTTATTTTGTATATATATATATATTTTTTTGAGAGAAAGTATTTCTTTTTATTTCGTCTTTTATAGAATTGTAGTGTATAAAGTGTAGAAAAATTGTATTTTGTATTAATTTAAGTGCAGTGAGGTGCCAGGAATGTCACGCGAAGTGTTCGGCATGCCTCGTGTGACTCCGTAACAAGTCGGGCCAGTCAGCTGACACCCGAGTGGCATGTGCAGTGTGTGGCTCGCCATTTTAGAGGGCAAACCTCATGTTACAGTTGTACATGTGCAATTACAATTATTATTTCTCCGTACCCATGGGTCATGCCCATCGCTAACTGGGGCTGCATTCTCTCAATTAAAATTTCCTCGTCTAGCATCAAGTGCTACGAGTGACAGAAGAAAGTTGTGGAGAGGACTGAGCTCTAAGATAGAACGGCAGCTATTTTTTTTTGGAGGCTTTATCCGGCGCTTGTTAGCCGTAAGTCATAAAAACATTATTTTGTGTATCTTGTGTGCCATGTACGAGCCTTACAAATGTGGACAAATTCACGTCAGGAAGGATTCACCGAGGATCAGGAAGGAGTAGATTTTCTAATGAACTTAAATCAATTAACAGGCTTGGTCTAGTGGACAAAGTACCGGACTGTAGTTAAGAACTAGTTGAGTTCGATCCTGGGCAGTATTAAAATTTTTTTTTTAATGCAAATATTGTAAAATATGACCTTTTTTAATCTATCTAATGGTGGAGTTTTTCCTTTAATTTTATTGTCTGTAAATATTTTTAATTAATTTCAGAGTTTCACTATTAAGAATTTTTTTTTATTTTTTTTTATGAAGGTTATTTTTTTTTTGCTCTTAACAGCGGGATTTAGCTTTTATTTTAATCTTAAATATTTTTTTAAATTTGTAAAAACAATTAATGAAGCTATTTAATATTATTTTTAATTTATCAAAATTAAAGAATTATTCTTTAACAGAATTTTAACTTTATTTCCCCTTTTCTGCTGCAACCAGCATATACTTTATTATCAGATGGCCAGACACTCAACCTTTCAATAACGAAAGGCAGGTCGGCCTTCACATTTGGTCCTCCGGGCCGGATACGCAGCAGATAAGGATTAAAAAATTATTTACATAAATTGTATGTTAAAGAATAATTTTTATTTTTTTTTGTGGTTCTAAGTTTGAAAAAATATTTAAAATTTTTTTTTTTTTTTTTTGTTTAGCGTTAAGAAATTTTGTTTTATTTTATGATTTGCAGGTTTGCCTCGAATGACGCCTACCACTCGATTGTTATCTCTTTTTTGAATATTAATTTTTTGTTTTTAAATTTCTAGCAGATACTCCTTTACGTTTTATCATGGACCCTCGTACTTTAGGCCAGATTAGTCTCCTGAAGACCAAACTTCGAGATATGGCTTCGGAAATAAAAGGGATTGTAGAGCAAGGGCGACTCATTTCCAAGGATGAGAGTCATTTGTTCCTGTTCAAAGGGATGTTTAGGGAGCTTAAGCCATATTTTGATATTTTTAATGAAACATGGCAGAAATTGCTTGAACTGCATTCGACAGCTGAAGCTCAGGCCACCTTCCCGAGCGATAGCGATAAAACTTTACAGACAGCTGCGAAACGTTATTATTATGAAGCTTGCGCTATCTATGAGTCGCATATGAATCCCACTCCAGTTGCTGCTGCAAGCGCCCAGCATTCGGGGTTCAATGAGGGCGGATCGAGCACTTTAAATGAATCAAGATCGGTCCGTGCTCGATTACCGCAGATCAATCTCCCTGAATTCTTAGGAAATCAGAGTGAATGGCCACTTTTTCGAGACACTTATGTCTCATTAATTCACCTGGAACCTTCCCTATCAAAGATCGAAAAGTTTCATTTTTTGGTTTCCTGCTTAAAAGGTCCTGCGCTCTTTCTCATCAGAAGCGTCCCTCTAATGGAATCCAATTACGAGCAGGCCTGGAAGATCTTGAAGGAAAACTACGACGACAAAAGACGCCTCGCCGGGAATTATTTGAAGGCCATACTTAATTATGCCCCATTCAGAAATAGGCCTACGGCCAGTGGCCTAAAGCACTTTATTACCGTCGTGCTAGAAAGCGTCAACGCTTTCAAGCAGCTGGAATTAGAAAGCCCGGATGACTTTATCTTATCCTATCTAGTACTTAGGTGTTTAGATCCAGCAACAAGGAAGGATTACGAAAGGGAAGTAGCTGACCTTGAATTTCCTCCCTTTCAGAGTTTGGTGACCTTCATCAAGAATGAGTGGAAAACCTTGGACTTGACGACTGATGACTCCAAAAGTCCTCCGTTCCCAGCCTCATCACAAAGCAAACCTAAGGTCTCTCAAAGCACCTACCCCATGGGCAAACCAGGTTTCTGGAGCAAGAAGCCCGATGTGTCTTTGTTCGTCGATGGGGAACGCTTTTCCTTGGTAAATCGCTCGCCTGCCGGGAAACATACAAGTAAGGGTTGTGTCTCCCATAAGCAAAGCTGTCCAGTATGTAAAGCGCAGCACACCCTCTACTATTGCTCCGCATTTCGTAATGCTTCCCCAGGGGACAAACGAAAGCAGTTAAAAGGGTGGAATGGTTGTATGAACTGCTTGTCATCAAAGCACAAAGTCAATGCCTGTAATTCTACGAGGACATGCCAGCACTGTGGGGAGAAACACCACTCTTGGCTTCACATCACCTCAGCAGAAGATACTGCCACCGAAGAACCTGGAGCTCAGGCGGCTGCTTTAGGGGCCACGTCCCGCTTCGGAACGGTTATATTAGGGACCGCTCTTGCACGAATGCTGGATGGACAAGGGCGTTACCAAACTGTGCGGATGGTCACTGATCCTGGTAGCCAGTTTTCTTTAGTCACTGAGAGATGTGCTTCACGGCTTGGTCTTGAAATTCATAGGTCGCCTCCGCCTATCATCGGAATTGGAAAAATACCGGTTCCTAAGAATATGATTCTGGGGTCAGTCTCTTGTACTCTTAGGCCTCGATGCAGCGCAGAAGAATTCTCAACTGAGGCCGTTATAGTGTCTGATATCACTAACCATCTTCCACAATCAAGGCTTCCGCTGGAAATGCATCAACATTTTGGTGCCTATGAGCTGGCCGATCCAACTTATTGGAAGCCTCAGGAAGTGGAGGTACTCATTGGAGGTGATGTTTACTACGAACTCATCACGGGTTCTCCCATAACCTTCAGCAAAGATCTACCGAAGCTTGTCCCTTCTAAGCTTGGACACATTGTAGCAGGACCATATAAGAATCAACCAGCTAGAGAAGATCATGGGCTGTCTTTCATGGTCCACACTCATACTGAAATTGTAAATGTCATGCAGAAATTCTGGGAGATTGAAGAATTACCGAAGAAGAGTTTGCTTTTGGAAGAGGAGGTGGCATGCGAAGAGCATTTTCGTTCCACGCACTATCGTCTTCCCAATGGACGGTTCGTGGTAGCATTGCCATTCAAGCCCAGCATAGATCGGTTAGAAAACCCACGGTCGCAGGTCTTCAGCCGTTTTTTCAACCTTGAAACCAAGTTGTCTCGTCGCCCAGGTTTTAAGGAGGAATATGTAAAATTCATGGAGGAATATTTAGATCTGAGCCATATGCAGAGGGCAGAAAAGGAGTCTAAATATTTGATTCCGCATCACGCTGTCTCAAAGACTGAAAATGGCAAGACTAAAATTCGGGTAGTCTTCGATGCATCATGCGAAGGTCGCAATGGTTCCCTTAATGATCATTTGATGGTGGGTCCCAAGTTGCAGAGGGAGATATGTGATATTGTCGTTGGGTTCAGGCTCTATCCTGTGGTGCTGGTGGCCGATATTGTCAAGATGTATAGGCAGATTCTAGTGCGACCCGAGGACAGGCCTTACCAGCACATTCTATGGCGTTCGGATCCGAAGGAGGAATTGCTAGCCATGGAGCTCAATACTGTTACGTATGGCGTGAACTCCTCCGCCTTTCTTGCCATCCGAACGTTGCATCAGTTGGTAGAGGAAGACGGTCATCGTTATCCCCACGCTGCCAAGGTGGTTAAGCAATGTAGCTACTTGGATGACTTCGTGACGGGGGCTCATTCTTTAGAGGGGGCAGTTCTTCTACAAGAAGAATTGGTGAGTTTGCTTCGACTCGGAGGTTTTGAACTGGGGAAGTGGAAGAGTAATCATCCCAGGCTCATTCCAGACAATGAAGAAGATACCGAGCTTTCGCTGGCGGGTAATAGCGATGGAGGATGCAAGATTCTGGGTCTCAAATGGTTCGCTTCTTCCGACATCTTCACCTTTGATGTAGAGAGGCATATTGTCTACGATCGCTCGGATTTACGATCCCCTAGGTTTTTTGGCACCAGTAGTTTTTAAGGCAAAAACTCTATTCCAAGATGTTTGGCATGCCAAATGCGACTGGGACGAGCAAATACCGGCACAACTTCAAGCCACCTGGTCTTCCTTTGCTGCTGAACTTCCCACTCTCGTCAACGTCAAGATTCCTCGCTACATTCGCCTTCCTACATCATCACTGGCGGTCGACTTGATAGGATTCTCAGACGCTTCTCAAAGAGGATATGCTGCGGTTCTTTTCTTGAGAGTTTCCGAAGATGATACGTCTCAATCATACTTGCTTAAAGCGAAAAGCAAGCTAGCTCCGAGGAAGCTAATGTCTATTCCAAGACTAGAGTTATGTGGGGCTCTTCTTCTTGCCCGGCTCTTAGATTCCTGCAGAAGCCCACTTGAAGATCTAAAAATAAAGAACGTCTATCTCTTTACAGACTCAACTATAGTGCTTGGTTGGTTGAACCTGCCCTTGAGCCAACTCAAGTCCTTTGTGGCACATAGAATTGCGTCGATTCTTGAAATTGCCGAGAAGAAAACATGGCACTATGTTTCTTCCCCCCTCAATCCGGCTGACTGTGCCTCACGCGGCTTGATGCCAAATGAAATAAATAGTCACAGCCTCTGGTGGTCAGGCCCTGCTTGGCTTCAAGAGCCTTCTGAATCTTGGCCTCTTAAGGTCATCGATTATTCTCGGGTAACCTTGCCAGAAACAAAGTCTACTCCATTGATATCTTTACTGGCTATGCAGTGGCCATCGCTTTTGCAATGGATGGAGGGCATTTCATCTTACAATCGTCTATTGCGATCTCTTTGCATAGCCTTGCGTTTCATAAAGCGCCTTCGCCATCAACCTGTTTCTAAAGGGTCAATCTCATTGAAAGAAATCGACGAAGCTCGGTTAATGTGCTTTAGGTTAATTCAGGGAGACTATATTTCCTCAAGGGAAAACATAAAATCAAAGCCTTGGATTGCGCTGACACCCTTTAAAGATTCCCGAGATGTTTTCAGGGTGGGCGGCCGTCTGGAACAGTCCAAACTCACCTACAGCGTTAAACATCCCATAATCATGACCGATTGCCATTTTACGAGGCTTCTCGTCGAACTAGCTACGCTTTTCTGCAGGGTCGAGGCAGTCATAAACTCCCGACCGCTTTGTCCCTTGGACAATGATTCTTCATCAATCGATTGCCTGACTCCGGGACATTTTTTGATCGGTCGAGCCATAGCAGCTTTGCCTGAAGAGTCTCTGATGGATGTAAAGGAAGGCCGACTTCGCCGATGGCAGCTGATTCAGCAAAGAGTTTAGCATTTCTGGTCGCTGTGGAGAAGCACCTACCTCAATGAGCTCCAGCAGCGTCGGCGATGGACTAAACAACGACCCAACTTGGAGGTTGGCGACCTCGTAATATTGAAGGAGTCATCGGCACCTCCCACTAGATGGCCTCTGGCGCGTGAAATTTCTACGCATCCTGGCAAAGACGGCGTTGTTAGGGTCGTTACGGTCCGAACACCTTCGGGAAACTTCAAAAGACCGGTAGTGAATGTGGTCCCAATACTCTTGCCTAATCATGAAAGTTAAAGTTTTATTTCATAAAACTTTGGTGGGCGGCATTTCGAGGCCGACATAGATTTTTTTATTTTGTATATATATATATATTTTTTTGAGAGAAAGTATTTCTTTTTATTTCGTCTTTTATAGAATTGTAGTGTATAAAGTGTAGAAAAATTGTATTTTGTATTAATTTAAGTGCAGTGAGGTGCCAGGAATGTCACGCGAAGTGTTCGGCATGCCTCGCGTGACTCCGTAACAAGTCGGGCCAGTCAGCTGACACCCGAGTGGCATGTGCAGTGTGTGGCTCGCCATTTTAGAGGGCAAACCTCATGTTACAGTTGTACATGTGCAATTACAATTATTATTTCTCCGTACCCATGGGTCATGCCCATCGCTAACTGGGGCTGCATTCTCTCAATTAAAATTTCCTCGTCTAGCATCAAGTGCTACGAGTGACAGAAGAAAGTTGTGGAGAGGACTGAGCTCTAAGATAGAACGGCAGCTATTTTTTTTGGAGGCTTTATCCGGCGCTTGTTAGCCATAAGTCATAAAAACATTATTTTGTGTATCTTGTGTGCCATGTACGAGCCTTACAAATGTGGACAAATTCACATCAGGAAGGATTCACCGAGGATCAGGAAGGAGTAGATTTTCTAATGAACTTAAATCAATTAACAGGCTTGGTCTAGTGGACAAAGTACCGGACTGTAGTTAAGAACTAGTTGAGTTCGATCCTGGGCACTATTAAAATTTTTTTTTTTAATGCAAATATTGTAAAATATGACCTTTTTTAATCTATTTAATGGTGGAGTTTTTCCTTTAATTTTATTGTCTGTAAATATTTTTAATTAATTTCAGAGTTTCACTATTAAGAATTTTTTTTTATTTATTTTTTTATTTTTTTTTTATGAAGGTTATTTTTTTTTTGCTCTTAACAGCGGGATTTAGCTTTTATTTTAATCTTAAATATTTTTTTAAATTTGTAAAAACAATTAATGAAGCTATTTAATATTATTTTTAATTTATCAAAATTAAAGAATTATTCTTTAACAGAATTTTAACTTTATTTCCCCTTTTCTGCTGCAACCAGCATATACTTTATTATCAGATGGCCAGACACTCAACCTTTCAATAACGAAAGGCAGGTCATTATTTATTAAATAATGTTAAATTGCCAGTCAGCATCCATTAACTAGTTTGTGACAATAAAATATCTTTATATGATCTAGTAAAGGGGGTATAAATGATTTACGCTATTGGTCAATAAAATCAAAGATATAGTTCAATTTAGATTTGTTAATTTATTATCATTTACCCTATGCCACAGGTTTATTAAAATGAAATAGAATTGGTAAACACGTCACCGTTGGAAAAGTATCCAATTTACATTAAGGCGTATTAACTACATTAATTACATATATTAATTAGATATAAGCCGTTTCTGGTAACCCCCACCCGCCTTAGAAAAGCGGGAGACAGGAAACGTAGCAATTCATACTTCCTCATTCCAGCATGTTTCTTTGGATTTCATACTTTTCTTATAATTTTATGAGATTTTAACAATTTTCTTACAAATTATTGTGCATCTTCTACATTTTTATAACAAATAAACATATAATATCTTCATTATTTACTTCTTTGTAGCGATATTTTTCATTTAATTTCGTGTTTATCCTCTCATTTTATTAGATTTTAACAATTTTCGTACAAATTCTAATGCATTTTCAACATTTTTACAACTTTAATATAAATTTAAGTACTAGGTATTATAAGAAATAACCATATATTTTCTTTTAATCTGACTTCTACGATCGGATATTTTTTTTCTTTGGTTTTCATATCTCTTATATAACTTTATAGGATTTTAACAAATTTCATACAAATTCTAATACATTTTCTTCATGTTTTACAACTTTTATAACAAATAAATATATAATATATTTATATCTTATTTCTTCACACTGATATTTTTCTTTTAATTTAGTATTTGTCCGGTCATTTTGTTAGATTTTAACAATTTTCGTACAAATCCTAATACATGTTCCAGTATTTTTCTTATTATTTCATATTTCTGTTATAATGTTGTTGACTTGTCGAGTACATGTCGGAACTTGTCGAATATATACATATATTTTATCAAAATATTCAAATGTCACTGCCATCTCGATATTTTTTCTAAATAATTTCCAATTGTCAATGCCACCTTGATAATTTATCGAAATATTTTCGAAATTTCGAATGCCATTTTGATATTTTTTCGAAATATATTTTCGAATAAGCACTGCCATTTCGATATTTCATCGAAATATTTTCTAATAGTCACTGCCATTTTGATATTGTATCGAAATATTTTCGAATTGCCAATGCCATTTTATCGACATATTTTCGAATTTCCAGTGCCATTTTATCGAAATATTTTCGAATAAGCACTGCCACATCGAGAATCTTTCGAAATCTCTATGAAAGGCTATTGCATTACGTGTTATCTATTTGAAAGGATGCCGCCCAGATATCAGCCGCCGATATCAAGACGACAAAGAACCATTCATACTTGAGCCGGATCCGCCTTATCTACGCCCAGTCAGCGCGAGCTCTGCACTATGATAATCGAGGAGTTAAGACGACAAAGAACCATTCATTTACTTATCGATGGTCAGTCAGCGTTTCGTAAGCCGCCCAGACATGAATGAGCGGTTTCTCTGGAAATCGCTGCAGATGCATTTCCTACTGCAGGTGGAGACAAGGCGACAATGATTATTCATAGCGCTCAGTCAGCACTACTGTGCATATATACCCTCAGCTTCACACGTGACGAGAGCCATTGATTGCCCTACATCTACATTGAGGATATAAGGAGCACGACTTTTCCAATTTTAATAATTGAGTACCTGGAGTATTGTGCAGTTTTGCCTAAAGGTGAGTCATTTTAAATTTTTTGAGCTAATACTTGCATATTTATCGAATTTCCTCGGAAAATCACATTTTCCGAGAAATTACGTACTAGAGCCATTAATTTGGTATTTAGTAATTTGTTATTTAAGCTTCATTTTATTCTATAGTCCCATTGTTATAATATAACAATAACATACCTTATATAAGGTAAGTATCCGAGCTAAGCAGTCATTTTAAAGCTAGCTCTGCTAGAAACAACATTACTGAAATAAGTTTCTTAATAATTAACATATTTAATTGATAATTTTGAACCTCAATCACTGTTATATTTGGAAATATTTAAAATGCTGACAACATTTTCTAAAATTTAGGAAAGAAGAAAGGGAGCTAACCCAACATTTCGAAGGCAACCCTGTTAGATATAACATCAAGAGAAGTGTATAATCTACTGTCTAGTACTACAAGTACAATTTATATTGTTATAGCTGGGTTTTATAATGGAATCCTTGGTTTGTAAATTTTGCTCCAAGGAGTTCACACGTAAAGATAGTATGTTAAAACACGTGAAGAAGAAGAATTGTAAGTTTTCTGCCTCATGTAAAAAATGTTGTGTGATCTTTACCAATCCCCATAACCTGAAGCGACATGAAGAGTATTGTAGAGGAAGCGAACCTCCTAATAAGAAACAGAAACGTGAAGCTAAAACTTCTGATTTATTAGCTATTGTGCCGGATGAAGAAGGGATTGTGGAATACGAAACAGCCTTTGAAAGGAGAATCAAGTCATATTTTCTGAGATATGATGAGAACCATGACTTACCGTCCTTCTTGAATGCTATAAAGGAAAAAGTCATTCATAAAATAAGATGTTCTCTCGACAACGAAAGATCCCTCAAAGTAAATGTGGTCTCGGAATTACAACTGGTCAACCAAGCTGGAGATTTGAAAGACGGGACTTTCCAGTCAAAAATGTAACTGTGTTTGTAGATACAGACATAGAAGAAAAAGTGAAGAACCTATTTGAAGAACTTGAAAACAAATGAAGCGAAAGTCAACTTGTGGGAAGCGGATGGACACTATCTGCTGTTAACGGGTTGCGATTGAAGATAAACAAGTACAACCCACTAAGAGGGAGCGGCTATATCCCGTTACCTGAAGAAATAAGAAATAGAAAAGCATGCGTTAATGTGCAAAACAATGATAGCAAATGCTTCGTTTATGCTATTCTATCAAAATTTGTATCTGAGAATCCTAAAAGAGTTACGAAATACGCATCATTGGAGGGAAAGTATGACTTTTCTAAGATAAATTTCCCCACGCCACTTGCGGATATATCGAGATTTGATCGAAAAAAATAATGATATTTCACTTAATGTGTTTGCCCTCGATGAAAAGCTTAACGTTTATCCTCTGAAGATAGTTAAAGAAGAAATAGAGGACCACCGGGATTTACTGCTACTAGAAAAAGAAGGAATGTCACATTATATCTTCATATCTAATTTTGAAAAACTAGTAGGACGTCAAATCACAAAGCATGGACATAAGATTCATGTGTGTAAGCGATGTTTAACACATTTTTATTCTAGTGAAAAACTCATACTTCACAAACAACTATGCAATACTAACAAACCTGCTATGATTATACTTCCGGAGAAGAAACCGTACGTACAGTTTGAAAACGTAGAGAGATGTCAACGTGTACCCTACGTAGTCTACGCCGACTTTTGAATGTTATTTGAAACCTACAAATGAAGAAAGTCTTTCATCGAAAATGTTACTTTTACTGTTTATATGTAAGAAGAGCTAAATTTCTGGACGGAGTAGAAGATGGTATACCTGATGAACCAATTTTGTATAGAGGTGAAAATGCAGCAAATAAGTTTGTATTTGACATGAAGAAGATAGCTGAAAAAGTGTACAAGGTACATAATAAAAACACACCAATGAGACCCCTTTCTCCTCAAGAAGAAGTTAGCTGCAAGACTGCTCAAAACTGTTGTATGTAGGGAGAATTCTTCAGTCTAGAAGATATCAAAGTAAAGAATCATTGTCACATTACAGGCCTTTTCAGAGGTGCAGCCCACCAAAGTTGTTGACAGGTTACGATGCTCACTTCATCGTTCGGGAGCTGGGATATGATAATAAAAGGATTAACGTAATCGCAATTACTGCAGAAAATTATATTTCATTTTCAAAATTCGTAGATAAAAATTTAGTATAAGATTTTTAGATTCCTTCAGATTTATGCCTCCTAGTCTAGAAAACCTGGTAGCTAACTTACCTTCGTTTAACATATTAACTAGTTTAATACCTAACGATCGAGTCACTACTATACGGTTCCTGGGATGACGTGGGATGCAATGCTAAGGTTTACAGGTGTTAAATTAGAATTATTGACCGATTATGAAATGATTCTAATGATCGAGAAAGGTATAAAAGGAGGATTGGTGCAAGCATCTCATAGATTCCACGAGGCAAATAACAAGTACTTAGAAGGATACAACCAAAATAGACCAACTACCTACATTGCATACCAGGATTGCAATAACTTATAAGGTTGTGCAATGAGTCAGCCTCTTCCTACCGGTAACTTTGAGTCGGTCGATCCTGAAAGTATCAATTTAAACAATCTATACCCTACAGATGACATAGGCTACATTCTGGACGTTGATATAATTTACCCTAAGTACTTACACGATAAACATAATGATCTACCGTTTCTCCCCGAGTCTAAACAATGTGGAAAATACAACAAATTAATAGCACACTTCAATGAAAGAAAAAACTATGTTGTTCATTATACCACCCTTCTTCAAGCATTGTCACACGGTATAGAGCTTGTAAAAGTCAACAGAGAATTAAAATTCAATCAGTCCTCATGGTTAAAATCTTACATAGAGTATAACACCAGTTTAAGAAAGAAAGCTTTACACGATTTTGAAAAAGATCAGTATAAGCTTTACAACAACGCAGTTTTTGGTAAAACTATGGAGTCAATAAGAAAAAGAGTTGATATGCGTTTAATTACAGACCCTAAAAAGCTAGAAAAATTAATATCTAAACCAAATTTTAAGGACCGTACAATTTATTCTGAGAATTTGGCTCTCGTTCATATGGAAAAGTCTAAAATAAAATTTGATAAACCGATATACCTGGGAATGTCAATATTAGATATATCAAAAAACATTATGTATAAATATCATTATGACGTAATGATGGCTAATGGTGAAATAATTAATAAATTTGTAGCTTTGAGGTCTAAAATGAATGCAATAGACATTAAAAGCAAAATTATTAAATAAATAAAAGGAATTAGTAAACCTGTTGTTAAAAATAAAATTAAATATGAAGATTATGTTACCTGCTTAAAAAATAACATTCAATTTAAACATGATGTTACAAACTTCAGATCATTCAACCATAATCTGTTTACTATTAAAACAAACAAAATATCACTGTAACCTTTCAATGATAAAAGTAACATCCTTGATGATGGAGTATCCACCTTGGCCCATGGCCATTATAAGATAAAATTAAATTTAAAAAAAAATTGTGTTGTTGATTAATAAATGAATGAGTGACCTCTGGCGTGGTTAAAAAACGCTCGTAAGCCTGTGATTAGGAGTGTAAACATTAGATCTCTGGTTTGGTTATGAATGCCAGAAAACACCTACCCCTCGAATATGCAGTGTGTATCCCTAAGATGTGTATAACATTTAGAGAAAGAGAATTCTACTGAAATAATTTTTAAGGAAAATGGCTTGTCCGATACTCATAGTGATCTGAGGATTATTTTCGATTTATAAGGGATGAGTTATCTGGCTGCTGATGTATGTAAAAACAATGAAATAGTAAAGAATTAACAGAATATTTAAACAGGAAGAACTGTGGCGAACTAATAGAATTGTAGCGGTGCATTATTATCAAATAAATAATCTCGTCCCGACCTCTTTGGGTTGAAGACAGATGAATTATACGAGACATATGACGATTGTCACTAATCAAGCAATTAAGGTAGAAGAGGTACCATTGTGGACATAAATGAGTGAAAATAAAAAATTGAGCTCAGTAGGGTGACAGGCCTGTTATAAATATTGTTTTTGTTAATAATATTAGCTATAAGGTGCACCTAAGTTTGTAAGTAGGACATTATTCATTAATTATTAATTTATTAGTTACGTAATTAGGTTATTCATTTTTGTTTCCTTTATTAATTTTTGTATATTAAGTTCTGTCTTTAATGTTTATTTTCTGATATTGTCTTAAGTATAAGTATTTATTTTGTTAGCCATAATCTGTATAATAAAAATAGGTTTATTGAGTGACATAGTCATTTATTTATCTAAAATAACCAAATATCTGGTTAAAGTGGTGACCCCCGACAGTTGTAATGATATAGTAAATTAATAGTAATTACAGAGAGTAATTAAAGCTTACATAAACTTATTTGATGATTAATTAAATTGTTCTTTTCTGTATTTATTTAAAATATTAATATAACCAGTCAATATTAATTTTTATAAAACATATGTTTACGTTCACCATATGTCACTCATTGAACACATTTAATTTTATAATTCTTTTCATTCATTGATAAATTCAGAAATTGTAAACTACCTAATTATTTCATCATTAATAAATACATAGGTAAAAATGACGGAAAATAGCGATAAGTGTCCCTTAAACAATGGTTTTCCATCTCCTAGCCCGGAAACGATATCTGCATTTTCAGCTGTAGATAAAATACCCCCGTTTTGGAAACGCGATCCAGAACTTTGGTTTTGTCAAATTGAGGCATTATTTGCTAGAGCTAATATCACAAATAGTCTTACCAAATTTTATACAATTATACCTAAAATTGATTTCGACGTGTTAGAACAAGCAGCCGACATAGTAAAGCGTCCGGGCGATTCTCCCTATGAAGACATTAAGAATAGGCTAGTTAATATATATGCGGATTCGGAGTCCAAACGAATTCAACAATTGTTAGAGGGTAAGCAGCTAGGCGATCAAAAACCTTCGCAACTTTTAAGGCATATGCGGCAGTTAGCAGGAAATGCAATAGCAGAGGGTATTCTAAAGACAGTCTGGATGAGGGCACTCCCTCCAAATATGCAGGCTATTTTGATGAGTACGGAACAGGCGGATGTATCAAAATTAGCCGACATAGCAGATAAAATACAGGAGGATACCCAACCTGCAGACATATATTCAGTGTCCACTCAGAGCCAAAATACTAGGGCAGAGGGAAGCGAAAATGTAATTAGCATTTTGGAACAAAAAATTGAAAAGTTATCCCTGCAGGTCGCCGCCCTTAGCTTAAACCAACAACGAGGCCGATATGGGAGTAAAAGTCCATTCAGAGGAAGAAGTAGGTCGAATAGCGGGCAGCGAAGGAACTCCAGCAACCCAAATTGGCTGTGCTTCTACCATTACAGGTTTAAAGAAAAAGCGAAAAAGTGTGTGGAGCCCTGCGCCTGGAAAGAAAATATAAACCAGCCAGTGGGAAACTAAATAGCGGATCGGATGTAGCGGCAGCCGATTCCGCACAAGCCCAACGCCGCCTTTTCATCCGAGATCAGCGGACGGGTCAGATGTTTCTAATAGATACCGGGGCTGCCATATCCGTTTTACCTCCAGGTCGTAACAAGAATTCTCAAGGACCAGGATCAAAACATATGGAGAGAAGTTCTTGAAGCTCAACCTAGGTTTAAGAAGAGATATTTCGTGGACATTTATACTGGCCGATGTTCCGAAGCCTATCATCGGAGCAGACCTTATGTACCATTTTAATTTGCTCGTTGACCTCAAAGGGAAGCAGCTGATCGACAAGACAACGGGTCTTTCTTCAAGAGGAAAAGTTTTCAAAGAATCAGGGGCATCCATCTCTTCAGTTCCCTATGGACATCCCTTTGCTGATCTCCTTCATCGTTTTCCAGGGATAACCAGACCGATGCCGACGAAGGAGCCTGCGAAGCATAAAACTAAACATGTAATAGAGACCACAGGACGCCCGGTTTTTGCAAAGGCTCGGAGACTTCCCCCAGAAAGGTACAAACAAGTAAAGGAGGAATTTCAGAAGATGGTTGAGCAAGGTATATGCTGACCTTCAAAAAGTCAGTGGGCCAGTGCATTGCATGTGGTTGAAAAGTCAGATGGAGGAATACGTCCGTGTGGGGATTTCAGGCAATTGAATGCACAAACGATCCCTGACCGCTACGGAGTCCCTCACATCATGGACTTTAGAAACAATCTCTATGGGAAAACTGTATTCTCTCGATTAGATCTAGTCAAAGCGTACTACCAAATACCAGTGCGCGAAGAGGACATACCGAAGACAGCCGTGATAACTCCGTTCGGGTTATTTGAATTCTGCAGAATGTGTTTTGGTTTGCGTAAAGCCGCCCAAACCTTTCAGAGATTCATGGATGAGATCTTTAGAGACTTAGACTTCGTCTGGATCCTTTTAGACGACATGTTAATCGCTTCGAGTAATGAAGAAGAACATGTGGAACATCTCACCATAGTATTTCGACGACTAGAGGATAATGGACTCACCTTAAACCCGGATAAGTGTGAATTCGGCGTTCAAGAAATACGATTTTTGGGATACCACATATCTCCGGAAAGTATCACGCCCCAGAAGGAGAAAATTCAAGCTATAATAGATTATCCTAAGCCTAAAGATGTGAAAGCTCTTCGGAGATTTTTAGGGATGATTAACTTTTATAGGCCATGTTTACCGAGAGCTGCAGCAATTCAGAAACCTCTCAATAGATACCTACATGGGGCAAAGAAAAATGATAAAAGTGTTATCGAGTGGAATGAAGTCAGCGAACAAGCTTTTGAAGAATGCAAGAATACACTAAAAGAAGCTGTCCTACTATCCCATCCTAAGCATGAAGCTGAACTGTCCCTGGCTTGTGACGCGTCGAATCACTGTGTAGGGGCTATTCTTCAACAGTGGGACGATGGAAAATGGGCACCTCTAGGTTTCTTCTCAAAGGCTCTGACGGAATCCCAGCAGCAGTATTCCGCTTATGATCGTGAACTGCTGGCAATATACTTAAGTGTTAAGCATTTTAGGCAAATATTAGAGGGAAGGGAGTTCTGTATTCTTACAGACCACAAGCCCTTAATTTATGCAATGCAGCTAAAAGTCACATCTGCAACACCCATCAGAATCAGGTGGCTAAACTATGTGAGCCAATTCAGCACGGATATCCGACACGTAGAAGGCTCTGGTAACCAAGTAGCTGACGCTCTCTCAAGGATTGAGGAAATCAGTTTCTTGAACAATTTAGATGAGCTTGCCAATCTTCAGAAATCCGACAACGAGGTTAAGACTTTGAAGTCACAGCCTAACTTAAAACTTAAAATGCTTACACTGCCAGGAGCAATACATCCGATACTCTGTGAGACGACATCTCAAGCTCGGATTTATCTTCCACGAGGGTGTAGGAAACCAGTTTTCGACGGTATTCATGGATTAAGCCACCCAGGTATACGCGCCTCCCGGAAATTGGTAGCGCAAAGATATTTTTGGCCATCCATGAACAAAGATATATCCGACTGGACACGTTCTTGTATTGGATGTCAGCGCTCTAAAGTTATTCGCCACACAGTTTCACCACCAGGGAAGTTCCCAGGGGTCGGAAGACTAGAACACGTCCACTTAGACATCATAGGTCCCCTGCCTCCGTCCGAGGGAATGAAGTATTGCGTCACCCTAATTGACCGCTACACTCGTTGGCCAGAAGCCATTCCAGTGGAGGACATAACCGCTGAAACAGTTGCAGCTGTTTTTTATAATGGATGGATCAGCCGGTTTGGTGTCCCCAGTAAGATAACCACAGACCAGGGTAGGCAATTTGAAAGTGACCTATTTAGGCGACTGATGAGCTACCTTGGAACTGAGCGAATTAGAACCACGTCTTACCACCCGCAGTCCAATGGTTTAGTTGAGAGGTGGCACCGGTCATTGAAGAGCGCTCTTATGGCTCACCTTGACACCGATCGTTGGACCAAATACCTGCCTACAGTGTTGCTTGGTCTACGGACAACAATTAAGGAAGAAACGGAGCATAGCGTGGCAGAAGCTCTCTATGGTCAGTCTCTTCGACTTCCTGGAGATCTCTTTAAACCAGTTTCACTAGCAACCGACCCAGGATCCATCGTGAGAGAGGTGAGAGATGCCATTAATCGAATTCGTCCAGTTCCGTTTCGGGAGAGCAGTAAATCAATTTTTGTCAATCAGGCAATGGAAAAGTGCACTCATGCTTTCTTAAGGGAGAACAAAGTTAAGAAAGCCCTGTCAACACCATACACTGGACCTTTTCGTGTCATGAGCCGGACTGATAAACTCTGCACCTTACAGTTACCAAATCGAGAAGTCACAGTGTCCTTGGACAGAGTAAAACCAGCCTTTCTTCTGGCTGAGGAAATGCCCACAACGACGGCGAAGATCATCGTTCCCCCAACATCTACCAGGAATGAAGTAGTCCATCCTATGCACCTCCTCCGGTCATCCAGAGTCGATCAGGAAGACTTATAAAACCGACCGTTCGCTTCATGGACGAGATTATTTGGGGGGAGACCTGTAGCGGTGCATTATTATCAAATAAATAATCTCGTCCCGACCTCTTTGGGTTGAAGACAGATGAATTATACGAGACATATGACGATTGTCACTAATCAAGCAATTAAGGTAGAAGAGGTACCATTGTGGACATAAATGAGTGAAAATAAAAAATTGAGCTCAGTAGGGTGACAGGCCTGTTATAAATACTGTTTTTGTTAATAATATTAGCTATAAGGTGCACCTAAGTTTGTAAGTAGGACATTATTCATTAATTATTAATTTATTAGTTACGTAATTAGGTTATTCATTTTTGTTATTAATTTTTGTATATTAAGTTCTGTCTTTAATGTTTATTTTCTGATATTGTCTTAAGTATAAGTATTTATTTTGTTAGCCATAATCTGTATAATAAAAATAGGTTTATTGAGTGACATAGTCGTTTATTTATCTAAAATAACCAAATATCTGGTTAAAGAATTTAGCAAATTAGGATGGGTATATAGAGTACGGTTAGTAAAAGAGTTTAATTTTAAGTGTAATTACCAGTTATGTTATCAAATTATCTAATAGGAGAATATATAGGAGAATTTATGTTTTATGTTTTATTTATTTATGTATATTATTATTTATGTTATTATGTTTACTATTTTTTATGTTTTATGTTTATGTTTTATTATGCTTTTATGTTTACTTTTAACTTTGCAATAAAATAAAAAAAAAAAATAAAGAAAGAAAAAAAAACAAAAAAAAAAAAAATCTGTTCTAAAAAGAATGTATATAATATTATAAATAAAAACATCATTTTACTCTATTCTATTCTGATGTATGCATGAACCTTTGTAAAAAGCTTGAAAAGGAACTTGAACGTAGGGATAAATTGCTATTTTGTTAGAACCAATGAGTAACCAAAATGTATATGTATAATGTAATTTATAATCATAATAATTTTTACTGAACAATTAATTCTTAAAAATGTCTTAAACATTATGTACATAATATTGTGTATGTAATATTGTTTTGAAAATTATGTATATAATATTATAAATAAAAACATTTTATTCTATTCTATTCTGATTTATTTATGAACCCTTGTAAAAAGAGCTTAGAGAGGAACCGAGAGGTTGGGATGAATTGGTTCTGTGTCAATAATAACCAATGAATGCCCAAATTGGTCAGAAAGAAAAGTCTTGCGTGTAACCTAATGTTTAGAAAGAGGAACATAACCTTACCTCGTTGTAAGCTACTGTTTTGTAAGAATAACATAACCTTACACATATAGGATAACAGTCAGGGAGGTTTCCGCCAAAGTGACCCAAAACCGCCCAAAGACACCCCCTCCCGCCCGGTCCAAGGTACCTGTCCTGTTACAAGCTCAAGGTGTACGACGGTAACATTATATTATATATTATGTCTTGCTGGCTGACCCTGAAAAAATATTTTTTGAAATCGTAAAAAGCGGGTACCGCCCAGGATAAATAATTGAAATATCACATTCACGTTCCGGAACGAGCACAAATTCTAAAACCTATTCTACATCCTAGTATAATATCTATGTAATGTAACAGTATACGATTTATTATGTTCTGCTTTCTGTAACTCGAGAAAAATATTTTTGTGCTCTTTAATGAAGGTACTGTAAAGGATAAATAATTGAAAAATCACAATCACGTTCCAGAACGAGCATAAATTCTAAAACCTAGAAATTCAAAGCCAATAATAATTATCGTGCGCTCAAAAAACGAGAAAGAAAGAAAAAAAAAAACTTCGCTATTCGGAACTAGCACAAAATCTGAAAACTATTTATTCAAGAAGTGTGATATCAAGCAAACATAATAGTGTAAGGTTTCATAATGTTCTGTTGGCTATAAATAAAGAAAATAATTTTTATACTCGTAAATAGCAGGTACCGCAACGGATAAATAACTGAAAAATCACAATCACGTTCTAGAACGAGCAAAAATTCTAAAACTTATTCTACATCCTAATATGATATCTAACTAATGAAGTAGTATGGAATTCATAATGTTCCGCTGGCTCTAACTCAACATTTTTTTTTTTTTTTTTGAAAAACTAAATAACGGGTACAGCCAAGTATTAATAAATAAATAAATAAATTCTTTATTAGATTGTTCCGGGACAAAATTACGAGTATATTATACATTTTTTGGGCTTAAGAGCCTTAGATCAAGATTAAAATAAAACAAATTGGAAGAATAATATAAACATAAATTATAAAGAAAACTTCTTGTGGTAAGATTAAACATAATGATACATAAAAATAATTGACAAACATAACTGGCATTGCACTACTTAAATGTGCACGTGTATACATAACTATAAATAAACTGGACAGAGCTTAAATTTAAAAATAATAGTATAAAAGAAATAAAAAAAAATCTGGTGCATGCTCGCAACACACAACTTTCACTTACCAACTTACTTAGATTAGAAATTAATGCGTTTCGTTAATTGCCACTTCTCAAAGACACATTTTCCCACATTCACACTGTCATTAAAGGCGTAATCCGCAAGCATGGGCTCAACGAGTTTTATGAGTTGACTGAATATTTTTCTTTTTTTCTCCTCTTTATGTTTTCTTTATTTTATAATAAAGAATTATAAACATATAATTATATTATATGTTTATCATATCTCATATTTAGCCATTTCTTATTTTTGGGCGTAACGAGAGACAGTTAATTTCTCCATGTAAACAAAAACAGGTACTTTATAAGAAAGAAACAAACAAACAAAAAAGGCCACCCCCCCCCCCCAAAAAAAAGCCCCCTCAGAAGATTTTAATAATGATAAAGCTTACCTGATATTAAAGAAAACCTAATTTTCATTAAACATGACGAATTTGATCATAATCGTTAAAGCCGTTTTTGAGATAATCGAAAAAAAGGTAAACATTGGAAAAAAAAGTCATGAAATAAAGTGCCCCCTCAGTTGGACCAATTTTGATGAAATGTTGGCTTTTACATATTTGGTATATACATACATCAAATACCCAGTTTCTTCAAAATCGTTAAAGCCGTTTCTGAGTAAATAAAAAATATATACACGTGAAATTAGTACAAAATTTATTAAGTAAAGTCCCCCCCTCCGGTTAATCAATTTTCATGAAATTTTTACAGTCATATCTCGGGCATATAAATAGATCAAACACTCAGTTTAATCAAAATCGTTAGAGCCGTTTTTGAGAAAATCGTAAAAAACGTAAAAAGTTATTAAATAAAGTACCCCCTCCCTTTGAGCAATTTTGATGAAATTTTTGCTGTCACATCGCGGGCATATACCTCCACTAAATACCCAATTTCAGGTTCTCACGGTTTATAGTTTTTGAGCTAGTCTGTTCACACTCACACACACAGACCATTTCGCGGGACTTGGTTATTTCGACTCAGGGGGTCTCAAAACGTGTATTTCCGTTGAAAACCGGAAGTCGAAATTTTTCACGATCGCGATACTTCCACTTACTATATATTTCAGGTATAGGTAAGTGAAAGTAATAATAATAATAAAAGATATCGTCAGGACCATAGTCGTTGGTGTGGGATTTTAGGATTGCTGTAAGTAGATCGTCGTAAGTAATGTGGGAAAAAAAGAAGTTCTCTGAGTCAAAATTGTGGCTTCTCATTTCGGTAACTTGAGGAGAATGAAACAGAAAGGACGAGAAATGTTTATTGAGATCGTCTGGTGTAAATTGAAGGGAACTAGGGTTGTTGGAACCAGGTAGGGATAATTGACGGAGTATTTTCCATTTGTTTTTAGGATCGTGGGCATTGGAGAGAGCATTGTGAAAGTGGCGGGATTTAGCATGTCGGACTTTGGATTGGGTCAGGTTTCTGAGTTTTTTGAAAGACGCATAGTCGACTGCCAAACGGGTTCGCCGAAATTTGCGTCTTGCAGCTTCCCTTCTTTTTATCAAATCCTTTATTTCAGTTGTCAGCCAAGGTGCAGCGGGGCGAAGTAGGGTTCGGGTTTTCAAAGGAGAGTGGGTGTCTAAAATGGTTTTTAAGGCTGAGGTGAGGGTATGGACCATGGAATCAATAGAATCATTGGAATATATGGTGTTCCATTGGACGGAGAGAAGATCGGGTTCAAGGGATTCATTGGAGAGGAGGTCTAGATTGCGAAATGATATAACCTTAGGAGCAAAACGAGTGGTGGGCATGTCGTAGGAGATCTGGATAAGGTCGTGTGATGAGAGAAAAGGAACTGGGGATTGCGAAGAAGCGGTGATTTTGATGGGAGAATCGATAATACAAAGGTCCAGCCATGTATCGGAGTATTGCGTGTGGTGTGTTGGAGAATAAGGAACTAGATAAAGGTTGAGGGAATACAGTAGGTCAGTTAGATAGGATTTCTCAGTGGATTCTGATAACATGTTTACATTGAAGTCACCTGTGATAATGATATTGGAATATTGGGAGACCAAATTGACGAGGGAGGATTCGAAGAGGTTGTCAAATGGGACGTGAGGAGGTCTGTAGACCACAGCGAATAATAAGGGAGAAGTAATGGATGAGATTTCGGCGAACATTATTCTATGTGAGGAAGGTTATGAGAAGGAGACTGTAGGAGGACTTTGGCCTTGAGGCTTTCATGAATATATAGACCAACACCACCTCCCGTGCGCCCAGATCTGTCATGGCGTAGGAAGGAATAGTCGGAGAGGGAAATTTGGGCGGAAGGGATGAAAGGTTTGAGCCATGTTTCAGATATCGCGATTATGTGGTAGAAATTTTCAAGAAAGTATTAAGCTGTAAGGGATTGAGCATTGACGTGACAGGAGCTTAGGATATTGGTCATAACTGGTTGTTTGAGGGGCGGAGGAAGGGAAAGAAATAGGGATGTTGGTGGAGGATAGTTAGGGACATTTCTAAACTTTTTTTATGATATTCTGTTTGTGAATGACGTCTAAGTTGGACGTAATAAGAACGTTGAATTAAAAGTGTTCGAAATATGTCTTCATTTAGTGAATTATCAAAATATATGAACTTGATTTTAAAATAAAAATAAAAACTGTATAAGACACCAATAAATATATAGAATTCAAGCTCAAGAAGAAGAAAAAAAATAATCATAGGTAAAATGTAAAAAATAAAAATGAAAATAATAAGAGGTGAAAAAACTGAAATGTAGTTAGTAAAAATTAAAAAGATCGAAATCAAAATGAAACTCCTGTGGTAAATTAGAAGTAAATAAACCAAGATATCGTTAGTAAAAATTAAAAATGTCAAAATCATTCATCATTAAAATAAAACATTAATATAAAATAAAATAATTTTCACAAAAAAAAAAAAAAGAAATAATTTCCCCAAAATAAAACAGTAAAACAAACAAATAAAATGAAACAAACAAAATTAAATTTTCTCTCTAATGAAATAAATGGAAAATGAAATAAAAAGAAAAGAAGCTTCTATGAATCAATTAATAAAAAGAATGTCAATATTCACGTGGATCGCTGGGCGATGTCGCAGAATGATGAAGTCGAAGTAGGCTGATAAATTTCATCAGAAGAAGGAATCGGTGCTTGGGCAGCATACAGTTCGCAGTGGGCCAAAACTCGTTCTCCAAAACTGCAGCGGGCAGATGAAAGCCGTAGACGCGTCTACGTAAGTCAGTGGACTGTTAGAATCTGGCTGTGTATACACAACTGTATACAACACTACTGGTATTAGCACTGCTGTCGTATTAAAGCATCTGCACTAAGACGGCCTTATAAACATTTGTCTTCCAACAAACATCGCATCATTAATTTAATTGATTAAATTAAACAAAATTATTAAAAGAGAGAAAAAATCTAAACAAAATAATTATACAAATTAAACCCTATTAACAGAAATTAAACAATAAAATAAAATAAATGACTTCATTTTAAAAGAAACAAAAAAAAAAAACAACAACAAATTGATTTAAGTAATAAATTAAAGTTTATGAGCGTTAACATCCCGCCCACCAATTTTTGCAATGGGCAAAAATTTATACATCTTAAAATTAGTCTGGGGACAGCAAAGGTGCTAACTTCGTAACTGGACGAATGAATTCCCCTTTTGAAGTTCTAATTTTGACTACCCTTACCGTACCGTCACGGCCCGGAAGGACTTCTACTACTCTTTCCCTAGGCCACTGTAAAGGTGGCACGTTGGGTTCCCTTAACAGGACCAAAGCATTTGGTTCTATATTATCAATCCGATTTGACCATTTGACCTTTTGCTGTAGGCTATTTAAGTAGTCACTTCTCCACCTCCTCCAAATGTCCTGCGTAAATTTTTGCAAAAGTTGCCAACGCGATAATCGGTTTATTTGGATATCAAGGTAATCAGATTCTGGAACAGCTACGAGAGGAGCACCTATAATGAAGTGACCAGGTGTCAAAACGTCCAGATTTTCAGGAGAAGCTGACAAAGGATAAAGGGGTCTTGAATTTAAAACAGCTTCCATTCTAATTATAAGTGTGTTCATTTCCTCAAAATTCAGAACGTGATCCTTGAGGAATCGGCACAAATGATGTTTGAATGACTTCACCCCAGCTTCCCAAATACCTCCGAAATGTGGTGCACCCGGAGGGATGAACTCCCATTCTATTTTCAAAGGATGAAGATGAGATTGAATCTTGGTTAGAGTTTCCTCCCGGTTCAGCCATTGGTAAAGGTCCTTTAAGTGTCTACTAGCTCCAACAAAATTAGTCCCATTGTCGGATAGAATTTTAGACGGCAACCCTCGGCGCGATACAAATCTATTCAGACAGGCGAGGAAAGCATCGGTAGTTAACTGAGACACAAGTTCAAGATGTACGGCCCTAGTACTCAAGAAAACGAACAAACAGACGTATGATTTTTGGATACTACCTTTGCGTTTATTTGACTCTTTAGTCATAAACGGTCCGGCAAAATCAACCCCAGTTATAATAAATGGCCTTCCTTGTTCGAATCTCGAAGGGGGAAGATCGGACATAAGAGGCGTGAAATTCTTTGAACGAAATCTATAACAAGTTATACATTTGTGAACACGGTGCCGAACTATACGCCTTCCTGATATTATCCAGTAATTCCGGGGTGGAGGTAAGTTCTATGGTAGTGATCAATCAACAGCTTTGTAAGGTGCGCTTTTTGGGGAAGTATTATCGGGTGCTTGGCATTATAGGGCAACGGACTGTTTTTTAAACGACCGCCCACCCTGAGAATTCCCAGGCTATCCAAGAAGGGTGATAATGATTGCAGAGCTCTTATCGTTGTTTTTGAGTTTATAGGAAGGTAATGCTGTTGAACGCATATTATTAAAAGTCGAGTCCCTTCAGCTAATTCACCTAAACTCAGTGCTCCATGTTTTCTTTCCGTAAGAGGTATCTTCAAGTTCCTTAGGAATCGGGCAATGTAGGAAAATATCCTCGTTAATTTACCAAACGAAGAGAACCTTTCCATTACCTCAATCATGTAGGAATTTGATACCTGACTTGTGTATACCAGAGCGTTAGGTTTTATTTCTGGCACTGGCACAGCCTCATTAAGAAGAATATCGGGCCATTCAGAAATATCACGTGTGAGCCATTGAGGGCCATGCCACCATAATTGGTTATTAATTAGATCTACTGGTATGGATCCACGGGAAGCAAGATCGGCTGGATTCTCAGACGATGAAACGTGGTACCATTCCTTTTCCGACGATAACTCTAGTATATGTGTAATTCGGTTCGCCACGAATGTTTTTAATAAATGTGGAGAAAGGCGTAACCAACTAAGAACAATTGACGAGTCCGAGAATAAGTAAGTGGAATTGACATGTGGGTCAATAATGCTAGAAATGGATTGTCTAGTTTGGGCTAGTAACAGTGCAGCGCATAACTCTAACTTAGGAATAGATAATGTTTTCAATGGAGCGAGGCGGGTTTTAGACATAATTAAGTGACTTTCTGTTTGTCTGTCATGGAATTGAACTCTCAAATAAATAGTGGCTGCATAACCTATGCATCAGCAATTCCCACTAATGTAACGTGGAGCGGCTTTCGGGGAAATATGCAACGAGGTATTTGAATGAATCGTAGGTTTTTAAGAGAGTCAAAGAATTCTCTATAATCTGTGGCTATTTCCGAAGGTAGTGGACTGTCCCAGGACAAGTCTTTTATACTCCATAGCCTCTGCAAATATGATTTGGCCTTAAAGGTGACGGGAGCAAGGTAACCGAGTGGGTCGTACATTCGCGCAACGGCTGACATGATCCCTCTTTTCGTCATTATTAATTTGATATCTTGAATATCATAAGAAAGGCAGTCCAGAACCGAGTCCCACTGCATCCCTAATAACTTCACTGATTCATTGTCAGGTTCTAAGAATTTAATCATTTCTTGTTTGTCCGCAAGAGAGCTTAATAATTCTGGAGTGTTACTCACCCATTTTGACAAACTGACCCCCTTTATTTACCCCTTTATTTAGTAATGTTATCAATTCGCACTGAAGCTGACGGGCTTCTTCAATAGTGTTCGCTCCAGTTAGAATATCATCCACATATATGTGGTTTTTTAAGGTTTCTGAGGCTTTTGGATATGATGCTCCTTCATCTATTACTAGTTGATGTAATGCACGAATCGCGAGATAAGGAGAGCTAGAAACCGAAGGTGAGTCTATTCAATTGATATTCCTCAACTGGTTTTGATTGATCAGTGCGGTACAGAAAATGTTGATATGGGACATCTTCTTTATGGATTAATATTTGTAAAAACATCTGACATATGTCTGATGCAAACACAATAGGATAGCGTCTGAAATTAAGAAGCACATACCTAATATCCAGCTGGAGTTTAGGACCGATACGGAGATGGTCATGGAGGGAGCCAAATTCAGTAGATGACGATGCATCAAAAACTATGCGTAGTTTCGAACAAGTGTTATCCTTCATAACACAATGGTGTGGTAGATAATATCTACCCGGACTATCTGCCGGGGAGACGTAGCCTAATTTTAAATATTCATTGATAATGTTGGAATATTTTTCCTTTAATAAGGGTATTTTATTTAACCGGTGTTCTAATTTTAGAAAACGGTTCATGGCATTTTTATAGGAACTACTCAGATCAGGTCTGGCCTGATCTTTGAATGGTAGCCGGATAATGTAACGTCCGGTTGGATCTCGAGAATGAGTTAATCGAAAATGTTCATCCGCAATAACATTTCAGGATCCATTCTGAATGTTTCGGGGACCTTTTCAATTTCCCAAAATTTCTCTAAGGTGTTGCTTAGTCGGTCATTAAGTTGATCGCAGGATGTAATTAGTGAAATCGATTTATTTTTTACCAAAGGTTGAGGACCTAGAGATCCAATGACCACATAACCAAAGATGGTTTGGAGAGCATTAGGATACCCTTCACGGTTTATACACCCACCAGTTAGGATTTGACCAAATAAATCCGCCCCCAATAAAAAATCGATTGGTCCTGGTTTTCCAAACGAATTATCAGCTATGTCATACTGCTTAAAATATTCATTTACATCCCTTGGTATTGGACAGGTTGGCATACTCTCAATAATCTTAGGGACTATCACAGCATTAGTATGGAGTCGGGGATACAAACTATTTTTGGGCACAAGAGTGCAAAAAGTTTGGTAATTACCTCCCTTTATTGGACTATCTCCAAAACCATAAAGCGCCTGTGGATTGAGGCATTTATTAAGTCCTAAAATTCGCGCGCATCTAGATGATATAAATGATCTTTGTGATCCACAATAAATTAAAATCCGAATAGGATGATATTGCCCATTACTATCTTCTATTCTAGCCATCGCTGTTCCCAACATAATGGAGACATTGGCCTTCGACGATGATGACAGAACGGAGCCCTTTAAATCCTTCGTTGTCTGTATATTGGTCTTTTCTGAGCCTATCACATTTTTTACAACAGAAGTTGGTTCGGGTCTTGCATTGCTACCGGAACAAGAGGAACTACTAGGGGCATTTCCACCCACGTGACCAGGAGACCTGGTTGGAGAAGTGGGAAAATGTAATAAAGAATGATGGCGCCTATTGCAATGATAGCAGGAGCTAGTGCATGGGCATGAGTTGCCATAGTGGCTGGCTTTAAACAATTGGCGCACAGGTTTAGCTGTTTTGATTTATTAAAACGTTCTCTGGGTCCCATAGAGAGGAAGCGCGAGCACCTATACAAACGATGTCTTTCCCGGCACAGAGGACAAATATTATTTGTAGGATTGCTATCAGTCGACATTAAAACCCGTTTATTTACTGATTGATAAGGTAGCTGGTGACATGAATCCGTTTATTGTCGTATTTTTGTACTAAGGTGTCCCAAGCTTGCTGGTAGCCATCTGTAGTGGTCAAAATGGCCGCTATAGATTGTATCGCTGAACCCTTTAAAGCGGAATGAAGATAATGAAATTTTTGAATTTCTGACAATTGACTGTTATTATGAATGAGTGACATATATGTATCTTTAAACGACATCCATTTTGAAATTTGACCGTCAAAAGTTGGTAAATTAATAGTTGGTAATTTAATTTGTGGTTCAAACCCGATTCTACTATCCGCCATCTTAGATTGGTCAGCAAAAGTGGTTTCCCCAGGAAGTTCAACAGATAAAGCCTCGTAAAAATAATTTCGAGTTTTATTTCTCAAATCATCAAAACGCGACGTAGATTCATCCCCCAGAACCTTTGCCAATGACTTAGCATTTTTAATTAGTCCCTGGAATTTTTCATAAATATTGTCTAACCTAGATAAACGTGCTTTAAATAAATTCATCATCTGTTGATTTTCAGAACAACTAATACCAACATCCCTTGTATCTTTTATATCTGAGGCTAAATCCTCTAATTCATCCTCAAGTTCGGCTAATTGAATCTCATTTTTATCGATTTTAGGCCCCATTGCTTACCTGAATACATTTATAATTGAATCTTATTAATAAAAAATGTAGTGAATAAATGTTTATATCCGGCCCGGAACAGACCAACATTTATGTTAAATTCCCTTCGGAAAGTAATGGACCTCCAAAATGAAACTTAAATTAAAATAAATAAACAATTGATTAAAAAAAAAGAAAACCGAAAATATAAACATTTATTCATCATTAAAATAAAACATTAATATAAAATGAAATCATTTTTACAAAAAAAAAAAAGAAATAATTTCCCCAAAATAAAACAGTAAAACAAACAAATAAAATTAAACAAACAAAATTAAATTTTCCCTCTAATGAAATAAATGAAAAATGAAATAAAAAGAAAAGAAGCTTCTATGAATCAATTAATGAAAAGAATGTCAATATTCACGTGGATCGCTGGGCGATGTCGCAGAATGATGAAGTCGAAGTAGGTTGATAAATTTCATCAGAAGAAGGAGTCGGTGCTTGGGCAGGATACAGTTCGCAGTGGGCGAAAACTCGTTCTCCAAAACTGCAGCGGGCAGATGAGAGCCGTAGACGCGTAAGTCTACGTAAGTAAGTGGACTGTTAGAATCTGGCTGTGTATACACAACTGTATACACCACTACTGGTATTAGCACTGCTGTCGTATTAAAGCATCTGCACTAAGACGGCCTTATAAACATTTGTCTTCCAACAAACATCGCATCATTAATTTAATTGATTCAATTAAACAAAATTATTAAAAGAGAGAAAAAATCTAAACAAAATAATTATACAAATTAAACCCTATTAACAGAAATTAAACAATAAAATAAAATAAATGACTTCATTTTGAAAGAAACAAAAAAAAAACAACAAATTGATTTAAGTAATAATTAAAGTTTATGGGCGTTAACAATAACAGTATACGGTATATTATGTCGTGCTGGCTTTAACTAAAGAAACACAGTCTTGAACTCGTAAATAGCAGGTACTGCATAGCATTAATAAATGAAAAACCTCAATAGCGTTCCGGAATGTGCACAGATTCTAAAATCTATTTTACATCCTACTATGATATCTACGTAATGTAAAAGTGTACGATTTTTTTTTTTCTGCTTGCTGTAACTAAAGTAAAAATCTTTTTGAACTCGTAAATAACAGGTACCGTAATGGATTCTAAAATCTATTTACATCCTACTATGATATCTACCTAATGTAAAATTATACGTTTTTTTATTTTCTACTTCCTTTTTCTGAAGTAGAAATGTTTTTGAGTTCATTATTTGCGGGTACCGCAAAGAATAATTGATAAATCACAATCACGTTCCGGAATGTGCACAGATTCTAAAATCTATTGTACGTCCTACTATGATATCTACGTAATGTAAAAGTGTACGTTTTTTTTTTTTCTGCTTGCTGTAACTAAAGTAAAAATCTTTTGAACTCGTAAATAACAGGTACCGTAATGGATTCTAAAATCTATTTACATCCTACTATGATATCTACCTAATGTAAAATTATACGTTTTTTTTTATTTTCTACTTCCTGTATCTGAAGTAGAAATGTTTTTGAGTTCTTTATTAGCGGGTACCGCAAAGAATAATTGATAAATCACAATCACGTTCCGGAAAGAGCTCAGATTCTAAAATCTATTTTACATCCTACTATGATACCTACCTAATGTAAAACTATACGTTTTTTTTATTTTCTGCTTCCTTTATCTGAAGTAGAAATGTTTTTGAACTCGTAAATAACTGGTCCCGTATTAGATTTTAATATCTACATTACATCCTACTATGATATCTACCTAATGTAAAAGTATACGTTTTTTTATTTTCTGCTTGCTGTAACTAAAGTAAAAATCTTTTTGAACTCGTAAATAACAGGTACCGTAATGAATTCTAAAATCTATTTACATCCTACTATGATATCTACCTAATGTAAAATTATACGTTTTTATGTTTTCTACTTCCTGTATCTGAAGTAGAAATGTTTTTGAGTTCTTTATTACCGGGTACCGCAAAGAATAATTGATAAATCACAATCACGTTCCGGAAAGAGCTCAGATTCTAAAATCTATTTTACATCCTACTATGATACCTACCTAATGTAAAACTATACGTTTTTTTTATTTTCTGCTTCCTTTATCTGAAGTAGAAATGTTTTTGAACTCGTAAATAACTGGTCCCGTATTTGATTTTAATATCTACATTACATCCTACTATGATATCTACCTAATGTAAAAGTATACGTTTTTTTATTTTCTGCTTGCTGTAACTAAAGTAAAAATCTTTTTGAACTCGTAAATAACAAGTACCGCAATGGATTCTAAAATCTATTTACATCCTACTATGATATCAACCTAATGAAAAATTATACGTTTTTATGTTTTCTACTTCCTGTATCTGAAGTAGAAATGTTTTTGAGCTCTTTATTAGCGTGTACCGCTAAGAATAAATCATTGATAAATCACAATCACGTTCCGGAAAGAGCACAGATTCTAAAATCTACATTACATCCTACTATGATATCTACCTAATGTAAAAGTATACGTTTTTTTTATTTTCTGCTTCCTTTATCTGAAGTAGAAATGTTTTTGAACTCGTAAATAACTGGTCCCGTATTAGATTTTAATATCTACATTACATCCTACTATGATATCTACCTAATGTAAAAGTATACGTTTTTTTATTTTCTGCTTGCTGTAACTAAAGTAAAAATCTTTTTGAACTCGTAAATAACAAGTACCGCAATGGATTCTAAAATCTATTTACATCCTACTATGATATCAACCTAATGTAAAATTATACGTTTTTATGTTTTCTACTTCCTGTATCTGAAGTAGAAATGTTTTTGAGCTCTTTATTAGCGTGTACCGCAAAGAATAAATCATTGATAAATCACAATCACGTTCCGGAAAGAGCACAGATTCTAAAATCTACATTACATCCTACTATGATATCTACCTAATGTAAAATTATACGTTTTTATGTTTTCTACTTCCTGTATCTGAAGTAGAAATGTTTTTGAGTTCTTTATTACCGGGTACCGCAAAGAATAATTGATAAATCACAATCACGTTCCGGAAAGAGCTCAGATTCTAAAATCTATTTTACATCCTACTATGATACCTACCTAATGTAAAACTATACGTTTTTTTTATTTTCTGCTTCCTTTATCTGAAGTAGAAATGTTTTTGAACTCGTAAATAACTGGTCCCGTATTTGATTTTAATATCTACATTACATCCTACTATGATATCTACCTAATGTAAAAGTATACGTTTTTTTATTTTCTGCTTGCTGTAACTAAAGTAAAAATCTTTTTGAACTCGTAAATAACAAGTACCGCAATGGATTCTAAAATCTATTTACATCCTACTATGATATCAACCTAATGAAAAATTATACGTTTTTATGTTTTCTACTTCCTGTATCTGAAGTAGAAATGTTTTTGAGCTCTTTATTAGCGTGTACCGCTAAGAATAAATCATTGATAAATCACAATCACGTTCCGGAAAGAGCACAGATTCTAAAATCTACATTACATCCTACTATGATATCTACCTAATGTAAAAGTATACGTTTTTTTTATTTTCTGCTTCCTTTATCTGAAGTAGAAATGTTTTTGAACTCGTAAATAACTGGTCCCGTATTAGATTTTAATATCTACATTACATCCTACTATGATATCTACCTAATGTAAAAGTATACGTTTTTTTATTTTCTGCTTGCTGTAACTAAAGTAAAAATCTTTTTGAACTCGTAAATAACAAGTACCGCAATGGATTCTAAAATCTATTTACATCCTACTATGATATCAACCTAATGTAAAATTATACGTTTTTATGTTTTCTACTTCCTGTATCTGAAGTAGAAATGTTTTTGAGCTCTTTATTAGCGTGTACCGCAAAGAATAAATCATTGATAAATCACAATCACGTTCCGGAAAGAGCACAGATTCTAAAATCTACATTACATCCTACTATGATATCTACCTAATGTAAAAGTATACGTTTTTTTTATTTTCTGCTTGCTGTAACTAAAGTAGAAATGATTTTTAGTTCTTTATTAGCGGGTACCGCAAAGAATAAATAATTAATAAATCACAATCACGTTCCGGAACGAGCACAGATTCTAAAATCTCTTTTACATCCGACAATTATATCTAACTAATGTAAAAGTATACGTTTTTTATTTTCTGCTTGCTGTAACTAAAGTAAAAATCTTTTTTAACTCGTAAATAACAGGTTCCGTAATGGATTCTAAAATCTACATTACATCCTACTATGATATCTACCTAATGTAAAAGTATACGTTTTTTTATTTTCTGCTTTCTGTATCAAAAGTAGAAATGTTTTTGAGTTCTTTAATAGCGGGTACCGCAAAGAATAAATAATTGAAAAATCACGATCACGTTCCGAAACGAGCACAGATTCTAAAACCTATTATACATCCGACAATGATATCTAACTAATGTAAAAGTATACGTTTTTTTATTTTCTGCTTGCTGTATCTAAAGTAGAAATGTTTTTGAGTTCTTTAATAGCGGGTACAGCAAAGAATAAATAATTGAAAAATCACGATTACGTTCCGAAACAAGCACAGATTCTAAAATCTATTTTACATCCGATGTAATTGAACTCGTAAATAACTGGTACCGTATTAGATTTTAATATCTACATTACATCCTACTATGATATCTACCTAATGTAAAAGTATACGTTTTTTTATTTTCTGCTTGCTGTATCTAAAGTAGAAATGTTTTTGAGTTCTTTATTAGCGGGTACCGCAAAGAATAAATAATTGATAAACCACAATCACGTTCCGGAAAGAGCACAGAGTTTAAAATCTATTTTACATCCGACAATGATATCTAAGTAATGTAAAAGTATACGTTTTTTTTATATTCTGCTTGCTGTAACTAAAGCAGAAATGTTTTTGAGTTCTTTATTAGCGGGTACAGCAAAGAATAAATAATTGATAAATCACAATCACGTTCCGGAACGAGCAAAGATTCTAAAATCTATTTATATCCTACTATGACATCTACCTAACGTAAAATTATACGTTTTTTTATTTTCTACTTCCTTTATCTGATGTAGAAATTTTTTTGAATTCTTTATTAGCGGGTACCGCAAAGAATAAATAATTAATAAATCATAATCACGTTCCGGAACGAGAACAGATTCTAAAATCTCTTTTACATCCGACAATTATATCTAACTGATGTAAAAGTATACGGCTTTCTATTTTCTGCTTGCTGTAACTAAAGTAAAAATATTTTTAAGCTCGTAAATAACAGGTTCCGTAATGGATTCTAATATCTACATTATATCCTACTATGATATCTACCTAATGTAAAATTACGCGTTTTTTTATTTTCTACTTTCTGTATCTGAAGTAGAAATGTTTTTGAGTTCTTTATAAGCGGGTACCGCAAAGAATAAATAATTAATAAATCATAATCACGTTCCGGAACGAGCACAGATTCAAAAATCTATTTTACATCCGACAATTATATCTAACTAATGTAAAAGTATACGTTTTTTTATTTTCTGCTTGCTGTATCTAAAGTAGAAATGTTTTTGAGTTCTTTAATAGCGGGTACAGCAAAGAATAAATAATTGAAAAATCACGATTACGTTCCGAAACAAGCACAGATTCTAAAATCTATTTTACATCCGATGTAGTTGAACTCGTAAATAACTGGTACCGTATTAGATTTTAATATCTACATTACATCCTGCTATGATATCTACCTAATGTAGAAGTATACGTTTTTTTATTTTCTGCTTGCTGTATCTGAAGTAGAAATGTTTTTGAGTTCTTTATTAGCGGGTACCACAAAGAATAAATAATTGATAAATCATAATCACGTTACGGAACGTGCACAGATTCTAAAATCTATTTTACATCCGACAATAATATCTAACTAATGTAAAAGTATACGTTTTTTTATTTACTGCTTGCTGTAACTAAAGTAAAAATCTTTTTGAACTCGTAAATAATAGGTACCGTAATGGATTCTAAAATCTATTTTACATCCGACAATAATATCTAACTAATGTAAAAGTATACATTTTTTATTTTCTGCTTGCTGTAACTAAAGTAAAAATCTTTTTGAACTTGTAAATAACAGGTACCGTAAAGGATTCTAAAATCTATTTAAATCCTACTATGATATCTACCTAATGTAAAATTATACGTTTTTTTATTTTCTACTTCCTGTATCTGAAGCAGAAATGTTTTTGAGTTCATTATAAGGGTACCGCAAAGAATAAATAATTGATAAACCACAATCACGTTACGGAACGTGCACAGATTCTAAAATCTATTTTACATCCGACAATAATATCTAACTAACGTAAAAGTATACGTTTTTTTATTTTCTACTTGCTGTAACTAAAGTAAAAACCTTTTTGAACTCGTAAATAACAGGTACAGTAATGGATTCTAAAATTTATTTACATCCTACTATTATATCTACCTAACGTAAAATTATACGTTTTTTTATTTTCTGCTTTCTGTATCAAAAGTAGAAATGTTTTTGAGTTCTTTAATAGCGGGTACAGCAAAGAATAAATAATTAAAAAATCACGATCACGTTCCGGAACGAGCACAGATTCTAAAATCTATTTTACGTCCGACAATTATATCTAACTAATGTAAAAGTATACGTTTTTTTATTTTCTGCTTGCTGTAAAAATCTTTTTGAACCTGTGAATAACAGGTACCGTAATGGATTCTAAAATCTTTTTTACATCCTACTATGATATCTACCTAATGTAAAATTATTCGTTTTTTTATTTTCTACTTCATGTATCTGAAGTAGAAATGTTTTTGAGTTCTTTATTAGCGGGTACCGCAAAGAATAAATAATTGATAAATCATAATCACGTTACGGAACGTGCACAGATTCTAAAATCTATTTTACATCCAACAATTATATCTAACTAATGTAAAAGTATAGGTTTTTTTATTTTCTGCTTGCTGTAAAAATCTTTTTGAACCTGTGAATAACAGGTACCGTAATGGATTCTAAAATCTATTTTACATCCTACTATAATATCTACCTAATGTAAAATTATACGTTTTTTTATTTTCTGCTTCCTGTATCTGAAGTAGAAATGTTTTTGAGTTCTTTATTAGAGGGTACTGCAAAGAATAAATAATTGATAAACCACAATCACGTTCCGGAACGAGCACAGATTCTAAAATCTATTTTACGTCACACAATGATATCTAACTAATGTAAATGTATACGTTTTTTTTATTTTCTTCTTGCTGTAAAAATCTTTTTGAACCTGTGAATAACAGGTACCGTAATGGATTCTAAAATCTATTTTACATCCTACTATGATATCTACCTAATGTAAAAGTATGCCATCTAATATGTTGTTTAGGCTGTAACTATAGAAAACTAAAATTAGAACTCTTTAAAAGAGGGTACCGCAAAGAATAAATAATATAAAAATCACAATCACGTTCCGGAACGATAACAAATTCTAAAAACTATTCTACAAGGTATTATGATATCTAACTAATATAAAAGTATACGGTATATTATGTCGTGCTGGCTGTAACTAAAGAAACACAGCCTTGAACTCGTAAATAGCAGGTACTGCAAAGGATTAATAAATGAAAAACCTCAATAGCGTTCCGGAACGTGCACAGATTCTAAAATCTATTTTACATCCTACTATGATATCTACCTAATCTAAAAGTATACGTTTTTTTATTTTCTGCTTGCTGTAAAAATATTTTTGAACCTTTGAATAACAGGTACCGTAATGGATTCTAAAATCTTTTTTACATCCGACAATGATATCTAACTAATGTAAAAGTATACTTTTTTTTTATTTTCTGCTTGCTGTAACTAAAGTAAAAATCTTTTTGAACTCGTAAATAATAGGTACTGTAATGGATTCTAAAATCTATTTTACATCCGACAATAATATCTAACTAATGTAAAAGTAGACGTTTTTATTTTCTGCTTGCTGTAACTAAAGTAAAAATCTTTTTGAACTCGTAAATAACAGATACCGTAATGGATTCTAAAATTTATTTACATCCTACTATGATATCTACCTAATGTAAAATTATTCGTTTTTTATTTTCTACTTCCTGTATCTGAAGCAAAAATGTTTTTGAGTTCTTTATTAGCGGGTACCGCAAAGAATAAATAATTGATAAACCTGAATCACGTTCCAGAAAGAGCACAGATTCTAAAATCTATTTTACATCCGACAATGATATCTAACTAATGTAAAAGTATACGTTTTTTTTTATTTTCAGCTTGCTGTAACTAAGTTAAAAATATTTTTAAACTTGTAAATGACAGGTTCCGTAATGGATTCTAAAATCTACATTACATCCTACTATGATATCTACCTAATGTAAAAGTATACATTTTTTTATTTCCTGCTTGCTGTATCAAAAGTAGAAATGTTTTTTAATTCTTTAATAGTGGGTACCGCAAAGAATAAATAATGGAAAAATCACAATCAGGTTTCGAAACGAGCACAGATTCTAAAATCTATTTTACATCCGACAATTATATCTAACTAATGTAAAAGTATACGGTTTTTTATTTTCTGCTTGGTGTAACTAAAGTAAAAATCTTTTTGAACTCGTAAATAACAGGTACCGTAATGGATTCTAAAATCTATTTTACATCCTACTATAATATCTACCTAATGTAAAATTATACGGTTTTTTATTTTCTGCTTCCTGTATCTGAAGTAGAAATGTTTTTGAGTTCTTTATTAGAGGGTACCGCAAAGAATAAATAATTGATAAATCATAATCACGTTCCGGAACGAGCACAGATTCTAAAATCTATTTTACATCCGACAATAATATCTAACTAATGTAAAAGTATACGTTTTTTTATTTTCTGCTTGCTGTAATTAAAGTAAAAATTTTTTTGAACTCGTAAATAACAGGTTCCGTAATAGATTCTAAAATCTATTTTACATCCTACTATGATATTTACCTAATGTAAAATTATACGTTTTTTTATTTTCTGCTTCCTGCATCTGAAGTAGAAATGTTTTTGAGTTCTTTATTAGAGGGTACCGCAAAGAATAAATAATTGATAAATCATAATCACGTTTCGGAACGAGCACAGATTCTAAAATCTATTTTACATCCGACAATGATATCTTACTAATGTAAAAGTATACGTTTTTTTTATTTTCTGCTTGCTGTAACTAAAGTAAAAATCTTTTAGAACTCGTAAATAACAGGTACCGTAATGGATTCTAAAATCTATTTACATCCTACTATGATATCTACCTAATGTAAAATTATACGTTTTTTTTATTTTTTACCTCCTGTATCTGAAGCAGAAATGTTTTTGAGTTCTTTATTAGCGGGTACTGCAAAGAATAAATAATTGATAAACCACAATCACGTTCCGGAACGAGCACAGATTCTAAAATCTATTTTACGTCACACAATGATATCTAACTAATGTAAATGTATACGTTTTGTTATTTTCTGCTTGCTGTAAAAATCTTTTTGAACCTGTGAATAACAGGTACCGTAATGGATTCTAAAATCTATTTTACATCCTACTATGATATCTACCTAATGTAAAAGTATGATATCTAATATGTTGTTTAGGCTGTAACTATAGCCTACTCTAGCTATTTTACATCCTACTATGATATCTACCAAATGTAAAATTATACGTTTTTTTATTTTCTGCTTCCTGTATCTAAAGAAGAAATGTTTTTGAGTTCTTTATTAGCGGGTACCGCAAAGAATAAATAATTGATAAATCATAATCACGTTCCGGAACGAGCACAGATTCTAAATTCTATTTTACATCCGACAATTAAATCTAACTAATGTAAAAGTATACGTTTTTTTATTTTCTGCTTGCTGTATCTAAAGTAGAAATGTTTTTGAACTCGTAAATAACAGGTTCCGTAATAGATTCTAAAATCTACATTACATCCTACTATGATATTTACCTAATGTAAAATTACGCGTTTTTTTATTTTCTACTTCCTGTATCTGAAGTAGAAATGTTTTTGAGTTCTTTATTAGCGGGAGCAGCAAAGAATAAATAATTAATAAATCATAATCACGTTCCGTAACGAACACAGACTTTAAAATCTATTTTACCTCCGACAATTAAATCTAACTAATGTAAAAGTAGACGTTTTTTTATTTTCTGCTTGCTGTAAAAATCTTTTTGAACCTGTGAATAACAGGTACCGTAATGGATTCTAAAATCTATTTTACATCCTACTATGATATCTATCTAATCTAAAATTATACGTTTTTTTATTTTCTGCTTGCTGTATAAAAAGTAGAAATGTTTTTGAGTTCTTTAATAGCGGGTACAGCAAAGAATAAATAATTGAAAAATCACGATCACGTTCCGAAACAAGCACAGATTCTAAAACCGATTTTATATCCGACAATAATATCTAACTAATTTAAAAGTATACGTTTTTTTTATTTTCGGCTTGCTGTAACAAAAGTAAAAATATTTTTGATTTCGTAAATAACAGGTTCCGTAATGGATTCTAAAATCTACATTACATCCTACTGTGATATCTACCAAATGTAAAATTACGCGTTTTTTTATTTTCTACTTCCTGTATCAGAAGTAGAAATTTTTTTGAATTCTTTATTAGCGGGTACCGCAAAGAATAAATCATTGATAAATCACAATCACGTTTCGGAACGAGCAAAGATTCTAAAATCTATTTACATCCTACTATGATATCTACCTTATGTAAAATTACGCGTTTTTTTATTTTCTACTTCCTGTATCTGAAGTAGAAATTTTTTTGAATTCTTTATTAGCGGGTACCGCATAGAATAAATAATTAATAAATCATAATCACGTTCCGGAACGAGCACAGATTCTAAAATCTATTTTACATCCGACAATTATATCTAAGTAATGTAAAAGTATACGTTTTTTTATTTTCTGCTTGCTGTAAAAATCTTTTTGAACCTGTGAATAACAGGTACCGTAATGGATTCTAAAATCTATTTAAATCCTACTATGATATCTACCTAATGTAAAAGTATGCCATCTAATAAGTTGTTTAGGCTTTAACTATAGAAAACTAAAATTAGAGCTCTTTAAAAGAGGGTACCGCAAAGAATAAATCATATAAAAATCACAATCACGTTCCGGAACGATTACAAATTTCAAAAAACTATTCTACATTGTAGTATGATATCTAACTAATATAAAAGTATACGGTATATTATGTCGTGCTGGCTGTAACTAAAGAAACACAGTCTTGAACTCGTAAATAGAGGGTACTTCAAAGGATTAATAAATAAAAAACCTCAATAGCGTTCCGGAACGTGCACAGATTCTAAAATCTATTTTACATCCTACTATGATATCTACCTAATGTAAAAGTATACGTTTTTTTTTATTTTCTGCTTGCTGTAACTAAAGTAAAAATATTTTTGAACTCGTAAATAACAGGTTACGTAATGGATTCTAAAATCAACATTACATCCTACTATGATATCTTCCTAATGTAAAAGTATACGTTTTTTTATTTTCTACTTCCTGTGTCTGAAGTAGAAATGTTTTTGAGTTCTTTATTAGCGGGTACCGCAAAGAATAAATAATTAATAAATCATAATCACGTTCCGGAACGAGCACAGATTCTAAAATCTATTTTACATCCGACAATTATATCTAACTAATGTAAAAGTATACGTTTTTTATTTTCTGCCTGCTGTAAAAATCTTTTTGAACCTGTGAAAAACAGGTACCGTAATGGATTATAAAATCTATTTTACATCCTACTATGATATCTACCTAATGTAAAATTATACGTTATTTTATTTTCTGCTTCCTGTATTTAAGGAAGAAATGTTTTTGAGTTCTTTATTAGCGGGTACCGCAAAGAATAAATAATTGATAAATCATAATCACGTTCCGGAACGAGCACAGATTCTAAATTCTATTTTACATCCGACAATAATATCTAACTAATGTAAAAGTATCCTTTTATTTATTTTCTGCTTGCTGTATCTAAAGAAGAAATGTTTTTGAGTTCTTTAATAGCGGGTACAGCAAAGAATAAATAATTAAAAAATCACGATCACGTTCCGAAACAAGCATAGATTCTAAAATCTATTTTACATCCGACAATAATATCTAACTAATGTAAAAGTATACGTTTTTTTATTTACTGCTTGCTGTAACTAAAGTAAAAATCTTTTTGAACTCGTAAATAATAGGTACCGTAATGGATTCTAAAATCTATTTTACATCCGACAATAATATCTAACTAATGTAAAAGTATACATTTTTTATTTTCTGCTTGCTGTAACTAAAGTAAAAATCTTTTTGAACTTGTAAATAACAGGTACCGTAAAGGATTCTAAAATCTATTTAAATCCTACTATGATATCTACCTAATGTAAAATTATACGTTTTTTTATTTTCTACTTCCTGTATCTGAAGCAGAAATGTTTTTGAGTTCATTATAAGGGTACCGCAAAGAATAAATAATTGATAAACCACAATCACGTTCCGGAACGAGCACAGATTCTAAAATCTATTTTACGTCCAACAATGATATCTAACTAATGTAAAAGTATACGTTTTTTTAATTTCTGCTTGCTGTAAAAATCTTTTTTAACCTGTGAATAACAAGTACCGTAATGGATTCTAAAATCTATTTTACATCCTACTATGATATCTACCTAATGTAAAAGTATGCCATCTAATATGTTGTTTAAGCTGTAACTATAGAAAACTAAAATTAGAGCTCTTTAAAAGAGGGTACCGTAATGGATACTATAAATAATTGAAAAATCACGATCACGTTCCGAAACGAGCACAGATTCTAAAACCTATTTTACATCCGACAATGATATCTAACTAATGTAAAAGTATACGTTTTCTTATTTTCTGCTTGCTGTAACTAAAGTAAAAATCTTTTTGAACTCGTAAAAAACAGGTTACGTAATGGATTCTAAAATCAACATTACATCCTACTATGATATCTTCCTAATGTAAAAGTATACGTTTTTTTATTTTCTACTTCCTGTATCTGAAGCAGAAATGTTTTTGAGTTCATTATTAGCGGGGACCGATAAGAATAAATAATTGATAAACCACAATCACGTTCCGGAACGAGCAAAGATTCTAAAATCTATTTACCCCCTACTGTGATATCTACCAAATGTAAAATTACGCGTTTTTTATTTTCTACTTCCTGTATCTGAAGTAGAATTTTTTTTGTATTCTTTATTAGCGGGTACCGCAAAGAATAAATAATTGATAAATCACAATCACGTTCCGGAACGAGCAAAGATTCTAAAATCTATTTACATCCTACTATGATATCTACCTAATGTAAAAGTATACGTTTTTTTTTATTTTCTGCTTGCTGTAACTAAAGTAAAAATATTTTTGAACTCGTAAATAACAGGTTCCGTAATGGATTCTAAAATCTACATTACATCCTACTATGATATCTACCTAATGTAAAATTACGCGTTTTTTTATTTTCTGCTTGCTGTGTCTGAAGTAGAAATGTTTTTGAGTTCTTTAATAGCGGGTACAGCAAAGAATAAATAATTGAAAAATCACGATCACGTTCCGAAACAAGCACAGATTCTAAAACCTATTTTATATCCGACAATAATATCTAACTAATTTAAAAGTATACGTTTTTTTTATTTTCTGCTTGCTGTAACAAAAGTAAAAATATTTTTGAACTCGTAAATAACAGGTTCCGTAATGGATTCTAAAATCTACATTACATCCTACTGTGATATCTACCAAATGTAAAATTACGCGTTTTTTTATTTTCTACTTCCTGTATCTGAAGTAGAAATTTTTTTGAATTCTTTATTAGCGGGTACCGCAAAGAATAAATCATTGATAAATCACAATCACGTTCCGTAACGAGCACAGATTCTAAAATCTATTTTACATCCTACTATGATATCTAACTAATGTAAAAGTATACGTTTTTTTTATTTTCTGCTTGCTGTAACAAAAGTAAAAATATTTTTGAACTCGTAAATAACAGGTTCCGTAATGGATTCTAAAATCTACATTACATCCTACTGTGATATTTACCAAATGTAAAATTACGCGTTTTTTTATTTTCTACTTCCTGTATCTGAAGTAGAAATTTTTTTGAATTCTTTATTAGCGGGTACCGCAAAGAATAAATCATTGATAAATCACAATCACGTTTCGGAACGAGCAAAGATTCTAAAATCTATTTACATCCTACTATGATATCTACCTTATGTAAAATTACGCGTTTTTTTATTTTCTACTTCCTGTATCTGAAGTAGAAATTTTTTTGAATTCTTTATTAGCGGGTACCGCATAGAATAAATAATTAATAAATCATAATCACGTTCCGGAACGAGCACAGATTCTAAAATCTATTTTACATCCGACAATTATATCTAAGTAATGTAAAAGTATACGTTTTTTTATTTTCTGCTTGCTGTAAAAATCTTTTTGAACCTGTGAATAACAGGTACCGTAATGGATTCTAAAATCTATTTAAATCCTACTATGATATCTACCTAATGTAAAAGTATGCCATCTAATAAGTTGTTTAGGCTTTAACTATAGAAAACTAAAATTAGAGCTCTTTAAAAGAGGGTACCGCAAAGAATAAATAATATAAAAATCACAATCACGTTCCGGAACGATTACAAATTTCAAAAAACTATTCTACAATGTAGTATGATATCTAACTAATATAAAAGTATACGGTATATTATGTCGTGCTGGCTGTAACTAAAGAAACACAGTCTTGAACTCGTAAATAGAGGGTACTTCAAAGGATTAATAAATAAAAAACCTCAATAGCGTTCCGGAACGTGCACAGATTCTAAAATCTATTTTACATCCTACTATGATATCTACCTAATGTAAAAGTATACGTTTTTTTTTATTTTCTGCTTGCTGTAACTAAAGTAAAAATATTTTTGAACTCGTAAATAACAGGTTACGTAATGGATTCTAAAATCAACATTACATCCTACTATGATATCTTCCTAATGTAAAAGTATACGTTTTTTTATTTTCTACTTCCTGTGTCTGAAGTAGAAATTTTTTTGAATTCTTTATTAGCGGGTACCGCAAAGAATAAATCATTGATAAATCACAATCACGTTTCGGAACGAGCAAAGATTCTAAAATCTATTTACATCCTACTATGATATCTACCTTATGTAAAATTACGCGTTTTTTTATTTTCTACTTCCTGTATCTGAAGTAGAAATTTTTTTGAATTCTTTATTAGCGGGTACCGCATAGAATAAATAATTAATAAATCATAATCACGTTCCGGAACGAGCACAGATTCTAAAATCTATTTTACATCCGACAATTATATCTAAGTAATGTAAAAGTATACGTTTTTTTATTTTCTGCTTGCTGTAAAAATCTTTTTGAACCTGTGAATAACAGGTACCGTAATGGATTCTAAAATCTATTTAAATCCTACTATGATATCTACCTAATGTAAAAGTATGCCATCTAATAAGTTGTTTAGGCTTTAACTATAGAAAACTAAAATTAGAGCTCTTTAAAAGAGGGTACCGCAAAGAATAAATAATATAAAAATCACAATCACGTTCCGGAACGATTACAAATTTCAAAAAACTATTCTACAATGTAGTATGATATCTAACTAATATAAAAGTATACGGTATATTATGTCGTGCTGGCTGTAACTAAAGAAACACAGTCTTGAACTCGTAAATAGAGGGTACTTCAAAGGATTAATAAATAAAAAACCTCAATAGCGTTCCGGAACGTGCACAGATTCTAAAATCTATTTTACATCCTACTATGATATCTACCTAATGTAAAAGTATACGTTTTTTTTTATTTTCTGCTTGCTGTAACTAAAGTAAAAATATTTTTGAACTCGTAAATAACAGGTTACGTAATGGATTCTAAAATCAACATTACATCCTACTATGATATCTTCCTAATGTAAAAGTATACGTTTTTTTATTTTCTACTTCCTGTGTCTGAAGTAGAAATGTTTTTGAGTTCTTTATTAGCGGGTACCGCAAAGAATAAATAATTAATAAATCATAATCACGTTCCGGAACGAGCACAGATTCTAAAATCTATTTTACATCCGACAATTATATCTAACTAATGTAAAAGTATACGTTTTTTATTTTCTGCCTGCTGTAAAAATCTTTTTGAACCTGTGAAAAACAGGTACCGTAATGGATTATAAAATCTATTTTACATCCTACTATGATATCTACTAATGTAAAATTATACGTTATTTTATTTTCTGCTTCCTGTATTTAAGGAAGAAATGTTTTTGAGTTCTTTATTAGCGGGTACCGCAAAGAATAAATAATTGATAAATCATAATCACGTTCCGGAACGAGCACAGATTCTAAATTCTATTTTACATCCGACAATAATATCTAACTAATGTAAAAGTATCCTTTTATTTATTTTCTGCTTGCTGTATCTAAAGAAGAAATGTTTTTGAGTTCTTTAATAGCGGGTACAGCAAAGAATAAATAATTAAAAAATCACGATCACGTTCCGAAACAAGCATAGATTCTAAAATCTATTTTACATCCGACAATAATATCTAACTAATGTAAAAGTATACATTTTTTTATTTAATGCTTGCTGTAAAAATCTTTTTGAACTCGTAAATAACAGGTTCCGTAATGGATTCTAAAATCTATTTCACATCCTACTATGATATCTACCTAATGTAAAATTATACGTTTTTTTATTTTCTGCTTCCTGTATCTAAAGAAGAAATGTTTTTGAGTTCTTTATTAGCGGGTACCGCAAAGAATAAATTATTGATAAATCATAATCACGTTCCGGAACGAGCACAGATTCTAAATTCTATTTTACATCCGACAATAACATCTAACTAATGTAAAAGTATACGTTTTTTTATTTTCTGCTTGCTGTAACTAAAGTAGAAATGTTTTTGAGTTCTTTAATAGCGGGTACAGCAAAGAACAAATAATTGAAAAATCACGATCACGTTCCGAAACAAGCACAGATTCTAAAATCTATTTTACATCCGACAATAATATCTAACTAATGTAAAAGTATACGTTTTTTTATTTACTGCTTGCTGTAACTAAAGTAAAAATCTTTTTGAACTCGTAAATAATAGGTACCGTAATGGATTCTAAAATCTATTTTACATCCGACAATAATATCTAACTAATGTAAAAGTATACATTTTTTATTTTCTGCTTGCTGTAACTAAAGTAAAAATCTTTTTGAACTTGTAAATAACAGGTACCGTAAAGGATTCTAAAATCTATTTAAATCCTACTATGATATCTACCTAATGTAAAATTATACGTTTTTTTATTTTCTACTTCCTGTATCTGAAGCAGAAATGTTTTTGAGTTCATTATAAGGGTACCGCAAAGAATAAATAATTGATAAACCACAATCACGTTCCGGAACGAGCACAGATTCTAAAATCTATTTTACGTCCAACAATGATATCTAACTAATGTAAAAGTATACGTTTTTTTAATTTCTGCTTGCTGTAAAAATCTTTTTTAACCTGTGAATAACAAGTACCGTAATGGATTCTAAAATCTATTTTACATCCTACTATGATATCTACCTAATGTAAAAGTATGCCATCTAATATGTTGTTTAAGCTGTAACTATAGAAAACTAAAATTAGAGCTCTTTAAAAGAGGGTACCGTAATGGATACTATAAATAATTGAAAAATCACGATCACGTTCCGAAACGAGCACAGATTCTAAAACCTATTTTACATCCGACAATGATATCTAACTAATGTAAAAGTATACGTTTTCTTATTTTCTGCTTGCTGTAACTAAAGTAAAAATCTTTTTGAACTCGTAAAAAACAGGTTACGTAATGGATTCTAAAATAACATTACATCCTACTATGATATCTTCCTAATGTAAAAGTATACGTTTTTTTATTTTCTACTTCCTGTATCTGAAGCAGAAATGTTTTTGAGTTCATTATTAGCGGGGACCGATAAGAATAAATAATTGATAAACCACAATCACGTTCCGGAACGAGCAAAGATTCTAAAATCTATTTACCCCCTACTGTGATATCTACCAAATGTAAAATTACGCGTTTTTTATTTTCTACTTCCTGTATCTGAAGTAGAAATTTTTTTGTATTCTTTATTAGCGGGTACCGCAAAGAATAAATAATTGATAAATCACAATCACGTTCCGGAACGAGCAAAGATTCTAAAATCTATTTACATCCTACTATGATATCTACCTAATGTAAAAGTATACGTTTTTTTTTTATTTTCTGCTTGCTGTAACTAAAGTAAAAATATTTTTGAACTCGTAAATAACAGGTTCCATAATGGATTCTAAAATCTACATTACATCCTACTATGATATCTACCTAATGTAAAATTACGCGTTTTTTTATTTTCTGATTGCTGTGTCTGAAGTAGAAATGTTTTTGAGTTCTTTAATAGCGGGTACAGCAAAGAATAAATAATTGAAAAATCACGATCACGTTCCGAAACAAGCACAGATTCTAAAACCTATTTTACATCCTACTATGATATCTAACTAATTTAAAAGTATACGTTTTTTTTTATTTTCTGCTTGCTGTAACTAAAGTAAAAATATTTTTGAACTCGTAAATAACAGGTTCCGTAATGGATTCTAAAATCTACATTACATCCTACTATGATATCTACCTAATGTAAAAGTATACGTTTTTTTTTTTTCTGCTTGCTGTATCTAAAGAAGAGATGTTTTTGAGTTCTTCAATAGCGGGTACCGCAAAGAATAAATAATTCATAAATCATAATCACGTTCCGGAACGAGCACAGATTCTAAAATCTATTTTACATCCGACAATTATATCTAACTAATGTAAAAGTATCCTTTTTTTTATTTTCTGCTTGCTGTATCTAAAGAAGAAATGTTTTTGAGTTCTTTAATAGCGGGTACAGCAAAGAATAAATAATTGAAAAATCACGATCACGTTCCGAAACAAGCATAGATTCTAAAATCTATTTTACATCCGACAATAATATCTAACTAATGTAAAAGTATACATTTTTTTATTTACTGCTTGCTGTAAAAATCTTTTTGAACTCGTAAATAACAGGTTCCGTAAAGGATTCTAAAATCTATTTCACATCTTACTATGATATCTACCTAATGTAAAAGTATACGTTTTTTTTTTTTCTGCTTGCTGTATCTAAATAAGAGATGTTTTTGAGTTCTTCAATAGCGGGTACCGCAAAGAATAAATAATTCATAAATCATAATCACGTTCCGGAACGAGCACAGATTCTAAAATCTATTTTACATCCGACAATGATATCTAACTAATGTAAAAGTATACGTTTTCTTATTTTCTGCTTGCTGTAACTAAAGTAAAAATCTTTTTGAACTCGTAAAAAACAGGTTACGTAATGGATTCTAAAATCAACATTACATCCTACTATGATATCTTCCTAATGTAAAAGTATACGTTTTTTTATTTTCTACTTCCTGTATCTGAAGTAGAAATTTTTTTGTATTCTTTATTAGCGGGTACCGCAAAGAATAAATAATTGATAAATCACAATCACGTTCCGGAACGAGCAAAGATTCTAAAATCTATTTACATCCTACTATGATATCTACCTAATGTAAAAGTATACGTTTTTTTTTTATTTTCTGCTTGCTGTAACTAAAGTAAAAATATTTTTGAACTCGTAAATAACAGGTTCCATAATGGATTCTAAAATCTACATTACATCCTACTATGATATCTACCTAATGTAAAATTACGCGTTTTTTTATTTTCTGATTGCTGTGTCTGAAGTAGAAATGTTTTTGAGTTCTTTAATAGCGGGTACAGCAAAGAATAAATAATTGAAAAATCACGATCACGTTCCGAAACAAGCACAGATTCTAAAACCTATTTTACATCCTACTATGATATCTAACTAATTTAAAAGTATACGTTTTTTTTTATTTTCTGCTTGCTGTAACTAAAGTAAAAATATTTTTGAACTCGTAAATAACAGGTTCCGTAATGGATTCTAAAATCTACATTACATCCTACTATGATATCTACCTAATGTAAAAGTATACGTTTTTTTTTTTTCTGCTTGCTGTATCTAAAGAAGAGATGTTTTTGAGTTCTTCAATAGCGGGTACCGCAAAGAATAAATAATTCATAAATCATAATCACGTTCCGGAACGAGCACAGATTCTAAAATCTATTTTACATCCGACAATTATATCTAACTAATGTAAAAGTATCCTTTTTTTTATTTTCTGCTTGCTGTATCTAAAGAAGAAATGTTTTTGAGTTCTTTAATAGCGGGTACAGCAAAGAATAAATAATTGAAAAATCACGATCACGTTCCGAAACAAGCATAGATTCTAAAATCTATTTTACATCCGACAATAATATCTAACTAATGTAAAAGTATACATTTTTTTATTTACTGCTTGCTGTAAAAATCTTTTTGAACTCGTAAATAACAGGTTCCGTAAAGGATTCTAAAATCTATTTCACATCTTACTATGATATCTACCTAATGTAAAAGTATACGTTTTTTTTTTTTCTGCTTGCTGTATCTAAATAAGAGATGTTTTTGAGTTCTTCAATAGCGGGTACCGCAAAGAATAAATAATTCATAAATCATAATCACGTTCCGGAACGAGCACAGATTCTAAAATCTATTTTACATCCGACAATGATATCTAACTAATGTAAAAGTATACGTTTTCTTATTTTCTGCTTGCTGTAACTAAAGTAAAAATCTTTTTGAACTCGTAAAAAACAGGTTACGTAATGGATTCTAAAATCAACATTACATCCTACTATGATATCTTCCTAATGTAAAAGTATACGTTTTTTTATTTTCTACTTCCTGTATCTGAAGTAGAAATTTTTTTGTATTCTTTATTAGCGGGTACCGCAAAGAATAAATAATTGATAAATCACAATCACGTTCCGGAACGAGCAAAGATTCTAAAATCTATTTACATCCTACTATGATATCTACCTAATGTAAAAGTATACGTTTTTTTTTTATTTTCTGCTTATTGTAACTAAAGTAAAAATATTTTTGAACTCGTAAATAACAGGTTCCATAATGGATTCTAAAATCTACATTACATCCTACTATGATATCTACCTAATGTAAAATTACGCGTTTTTTTATTTTCTGATTGCTGTGTCTGAAGTAGAAATGTTTTTGAGTTCTTTAATAGCGGGTACAGCAAAGAATAAATAATTGAAAAATCACGATCACGTTCCGAAACAAGCACAGATTCTAAAACCTATTTTACATCCTACTATGATATCTAACTAATTTAAAAGTATACGTTTTTTTTTATTTTCTGCTTGCTGTAACTAAAGTAAAAATATTTTTGAACTCGTAAATAACAGGTTCCGTAATGGATTCTAAAATCTACATTACATCCTACTATGATATCTACCTAATGTAAAAGTATACGTTTTTTTTTTTTCTGCTTGCTGTATCTAAAGAAGAGATGTTTTTGAGTTCTTCAATAGCGGGTACCGCAAAGAATAAATAATTCATAAATCATAATCACGTTCCGGAACGAGCACAGATTCTAAAATCTATTTTACATCCGACAATTATATCTAACTAATGTAAAAGTATCCTTTTTTTTATTTTCTGCTTGCTGTATCTAAAGAAGAAATGTTTTTGAGTTCTTTAATAGCGGGTACAGCAAAGAATAAATAATTGAAAAATCACGATCACGTTCCGAAACAAGCATAGATTCTAAAATCTATTTTACATCCGACAATAATATCTAACTAATGTAAAAGTATACATTTTTTTATTTACTGCTTGCTGTAAAAATCTTTTTGAACTCGTAAATAACAGGTTCCGTAAAGGATTCTAAAATCTATTTCACATCTTACTATGATATCTACCTAATGTAAAAGTATACGTTTTTTTTTTTTCTGCTTGCTGTATCTAAATAAGAGATGTTTTTGAGTTCTTCAATAGCGGGTACCGCAAAGAATAAATAATTCATAAATCATAATCACGTTCCGGAACGAGCACAGATTCTAAAATCTATTTTACATCCGACAATTATATCTAACTAATGTAAAAGTATACGTTTTTTATTTTCTGCCTGCTGTAAAAATCTTTTTGAACCTGTGAAAAACAGGTACCGTAATGGATTATAAAATCTATTTTACATCCTACTATGATATCTACCCAATGTAAAATTATACGTTATTTTATTTTCTGCTTCCTGTATTTAAGGAAGAAATGTTTTTGAGTTCTTTATTAGCGGGTACCGCAAAGAATAAATAATTGATAAATCATAATCACGTTCCGGAACGAGCACAGATTCTAAAATCTATTTTACATCCGACAATAATATCTAACTAATGTAAAAGTATCCTTTTTTTTATTTTCTGCTTGCTGTATCTAAAGAAGAAATGTTTTTGAGTTCTTTAATAGCGGGTACAGCAAAGAATAAATAATTGAAAAATCACGATCACGTTCCGAAACAAGCATAGATTCTAAAATCTATTTTACATCCGACAATAATATCTAACTAATGTAAAAGTATACATTTTTTTATTTACTGCTTGCTGTAAAAATCTTTTTGAACTCGTAAATAACAGGTTCCGTAAAGGATTCTAAAATCTATTTCACATCTTACTATGATATCTACCTAATGTAAAATTATACGTTTTTTTATTTTCTGCTTCCTGTATCTAAAGAAGAAATGTTTTTGAGTTCTTTAATAGCGGGTACAGCAAAGAATTAATAATTGAAAAATCACAATCACGTTCCGGAACGAGCACAGATTCTAAAATCTATTTTACGTCCAACAATGATATCTAACTAATGTAAAAGTATTCGTTTTTTTATTTACTGCTTGCTGAAAAAATCTTTTTGAACTCGTAAATAACAGGTTCCGTAATGGATTCTAAAATCTATTTTACATCCTACTATGATATCTACCTAATGTAAAATTATACGTTTTTTTATTTTCTGCTTCCTGTATCTAAAGAAGAAATGTTTTTGAGTTCTTTATTAGCGGGTACCGCAAAGAATAAATAATTGATAAATCATAATCACGTTCCGGAACGAGCACAGATTCTAAATTCTATTTTACATCCGACAATAATATCTAACTAATGTAAAAGTATACGTTTTTTTATTTTCTGCTTGCTGTATCTAAAGTAGAAATGTTTTTGAGTTCTATAATAGCGGGTACCGCAAAGAATAAATAATTGAAAAATCACGATCACGTTCCGAAACGAGCACAGATTCTAAAATCTATTTTACGTCCGACAATTATATCTAACTAATGTAAAAGTATACGTTTTTTTATTTTCTGCTTGCTGTAAAAATCTTTTTGAACCTGTGAACAACAGGTACCGTAATGGATTCTAAAATCTTTTTTACATCCGACTATGATAGCTAACTAATGTAAAAGTATACTTTTTTTTTATTTTCTGCTTGCTGTAACTAAAGTAAAAATCTTTTTGAACTCGTAAATAATAGGTACCGTAATGGATTCTAAAATCTATTTTACATCCGACAATAATATCTAACTAATGTAAAAGTATACGTTTTTTTATTTTCTGCATGCTGTAACTAAATTAAAAATCTTTTTGAACTCGTAAATAACTGGTTCCGTAATGAATTCTAAAATCTATTTACATCCTACTATGATATCTACCTAATGTAAAAGTAAACCTTTTTTTTATTTTCTGCTTTCTGTATCAAAAGTAGAAATGTTTTTGAGTTCTTTAATAGCGGGTACCGCAAAGAATAAATAATTGATAAATCATAATCACGTTCCGGAACGAGCACAGATTCTAAAATCTATTTTACATCCGACAATTATATCTACCTAATGTAAAATTATACGTTTTTTTATTTTCTCCTTCCTGTATCTGAAGCAGAAATGTTTTTGAGTTCTTTATTAGCGGGTACCGCAAAGAATAAATAATTGAAAAATCACAATCACGTTCCGAAAAGAGCACAGATTCTAAAATCTATTTTACATCCGACAATGATACCTACCTAATGTAAAAGTATGCCATCTAATATTTAGTTTAGGCTGTAACTATAGAGAACTAAAATTAGAGCTCTTTAAAAGAGGGTACCACAAAGAATAAATAATTGATAAATCACAATCACGTTCCGGAAAGTGCACAGATTCTAAAATCTATTTTACATCCGACAATGATATCTAATTAATGTACAAGTATACGTTTTTTTTATTTTCTGCTTGCTGTAACTAAAGTTAAAATATTTTTGAACTCGTAAATAACAGGTTCCGTAATGGATTCTAAAATCTACATTACATCCTACTATGATATCTACCTAATGTAAAAGTATACGTTTTTTTTTTTCTGCTTGCTGTATCTAAAGAAGAGATGTTTTTGAGTTCTTCAATAGCGGGTACCGCAAAGAATAAATAATTCATAAATCACGATCACGTTCCGAAACGAGCACAGATTCTAAAACCTATATTATATCCGACAATAATATCTATCTAATGTAAAAGTATACGTCTTTTTATTTTCTGCTTCCTGTATCTGAAGTAGAAATGTTTTTGAGTTCTTTATTAGCGGGTACCGCAAAGAATAAATAATTGATAAATCGTAATCACGTTCCGGAACGAGCACAGATTCTAAAATCTATTTTACATCCGACAATTATATCTACCTAATGTAAAATTATACGTTTTTTTATTTTCACCTTCCTGTATCTGAAGCAGAAATGTTTTTGAGTTCTTTATTAGCGGGTACCGCAAAGAATAAATAATTGAAAAATCACAATCACGTTCCGAAAAGAGCACAGATTCTAAAATCTATTTTACATCCGACAATGATACCTACCTAATGTAAAAGTATGCCATCTAATATTTAGTTTAGGCTGTAACTATAGAGAACTAAAATTAGAGCTCTTTAAAAGAGGGTACCACAAAGAATAAATAATTGATAAATCACAATCACGTTCCGGAAAGTGCACAGATTCTAAAATCTATTTTACATTCGACAATGATATCTAATTAATGTAAAAGTATACGTTTTTTTTATTTCCTGCTTGCTGTAACTAAAGTTAAAATATTTTTGAACTCGTAAATAACAGGTTCCGTAATGGATTCTAAAATCTACATTACATCCTACTATGATATCTACCTAATGTAAAAGTATACGTTTTTTTTTTTCTGCTTGCTGTATCTAAAGAAGAGATGTTTTTGAGTTCTTCAATAGCGGGTACCGCAAAGAATAAATTATTCATAAATCATAATCACGTTCCGGAACGAGCACAGATTCTAAAATCTATTTTACATCCGACAATTATATCTAACTAATGTAAAAGTATACGTTTTTTATTTTCTGCCTGCTGTAAAAATCTTTTTGAACCTGTGAAAAACAGGTACCGTAATGGATTATAAAATCTATTTTACATCCTACTATGATATCTACCCAATGTAAAATTATACGTTATTTTATTTTCTGCTTCCTGTATTTAAGGAAGAAATGTTTTTGAGTTCTTTATTAGCGGGTACCGCAAAGAATAAATAATTGATAAATCATAATCACGTTCCGGAACGAGCACAGATTCTAAAATCTATTTTACATCCGACAATAATATCTAACTAATGTAAAAGTATCCTTTTTTTTATTTTCTGCTTGCTGTATCTAAAGAAGAAATGTTTTTGAGTTCTTTAATAGCGGGTACAGCAAAGAATTAATAATTGAAAAATCACAATCACGTTCCGGAACGAGCACAGATTCTAAAATCTATTTTACGTCCAACAATGATATCTAACTAATGTAAAAGTATACATTTTTTTATTTTCTGCTTGCTGTAAAAATCTTTTTGAACCTGTGAATAACAGGTACCGTAATGGATTCTAAAATCTATTTTACATCCTACTATGATACCTACCTAATGTAAAAGTATGCCATCTAATATGCTGTTTAGGCTGTAACTATAGAAAACTAAAATTAGAGCTCTTTAAAAGTACCCTCTTACCCTACAAAGAATAAATAATTGAAAAATCACGATCACGTTCCGAAACAAGAACAGATTCTAATATCTATTTTACATCCGACAATAATATCTAACTAATGTAAAAGTATTCGTTTTTTTATTTACTGCTTGCTGAAAAAATCTTTTTGAACTCGTAAATAACAGGTTCCGTAATGGATTCTAAAATCTATTTTACATCCTACTATGATATCTACCTAATGTAAAATTATACGTTTTTTTATTTTCTGCTTCCTGTATCTAAAGAAGAAATGTTTTTGAGTTCTTTATTAGCGGGTACCGCAAAGAATAAATAATTGATAAATCATAATCACGTTCCGGAACGAGCACAGATTCTAAATTCTATTTTACATCCGACAATAATATCTAACTAATGTAAAAGTATACGTTTTTTTATTTTCTGCTTGCTGTATCTAAAGTAGAAATGTTTTTGAGTTCTATAATAGCGGGTACCGCAAAGAATAAATAATTGAAAAATCACGATCACGTTCCGAAACGAGCACAGATTCTAAAATCTATTTTACGTCCGACAATTATATCTAACTAATGTAAAAGTATACGTTTTTTTATTTTCTGCTTGCTGTAAAAATCTTTTTGAACCTGTGAATAACAGGTACCGTAATGGATTCTAAAATCTTTTTTACATCCGACTATGATAGCTAACTAATGTAAAAGTATACTTTTTTTTTATTTTCTGCTTGCTGTAACTAAAGTAAAAATCTTTTTGAACTCGTAAATAATAGGTACCGTAATGGATTCTAAAATCTATTTTACATCCGACAATAATATCTAACTAATGTAAAAGTATACGTTTTTTTATTTTCTGCATGCTGTATCTGAAGTAGAAATGTTTTTGAGTTCTTTATTAGCGGGTACCGCAAAGAATAAATAATTGATAAATCGTAATCACGTTCCGGAACGAGCACAGATTCTAAAATCTATTTTACATCCGACAATTATATCTACCTAATGTAAAATTATACGTTTTTTTATTTTCACCTTCCTGTATCTGAAGCAGAAATGTTTTTGAGTTTTTTATTAGCGGGTACCGCAAAGAATAAATAATTGAAAAATCACAATCACGTTCCGAAAAGAGCACAGATTCTAAAATCTATTTTACATCCGACAATGATACCTACCTAATGTAAAAGTATGCCATCTAATATTTAGTTTAGGCTGTAACTATAGAGAACTAAAATTAGAGCTCTTTAAAAGAGGGTACCACAAAGAATAAATAATTGATAAATCACAATCACGTTCCGGAAAGTGCACAGATTCTAAAATCTATTTTACATTCGACAATGATATCTAATTAATGTAAAAGTATACGTTTTTTTTATTTCCTGCTTGCTGTAACTAAAGTTAAAATATTTTTGAACTCGTAAATAACAGGTTCCGTAATGGATTCTAAAATCTACATTACATCCTACTATGATATCTACCTAATGTAAAAGTATACGTTTTTTTTTTTTCTGCTTGCTGTATCTAAAGAAGAGATGTTTTTGAGTTCTTCAATAGCGGGTACCGCAAAGAATAAATAATTCATAAATCATAATCACGTTCCGGAACGAGCACAGATTCTAAAATCTATTTTACATCCGACAATTATATCTAACTAATGTAAAAGTATACGTTTTTTATTTTCTGCCTGCTGTAAAAATCTTTTTGAACCTGTGAAAGACAGGTACCGTAATGGATTATAAAATCTATTTTACATCCTACTATGATATCTACCTAATGTAAAATTATACGTTATTTTATTTTCTGCTTCCTGTATTTAAGGAAGAAATGTTTTTGAGTTCTTTATTAGCGGGTACCGCAAAGAATAAATAATTGATAAATCATAATCACGTTCCGGAACGAGCACAGATTCTAAATTCTATTTTACATCCGACAATAATATCTAACTAATGTAAAAGTATCCTTTTTTTTATTTTCTGCTTGCTGTATCTAAAGAAGAAATGTTTTTGAGTTCTTTAATAGCGGGTACAGCAAAGAAAAATAATTGAAAAATCACGATCACGTTCCGAAACAAGCATAGATTCTAAAATCTATTTTACATCCGACAATAATATATAACTAATGTAAAAGTATACATTTTTTTATTTACTGCTTGCTGTAAAAATCTTTTTGAACTCGTAAATAACATGTTCCGTAATGGATTCTAAAATCTATTTCACATCCTACTATGATATCTACCTAATGTAAAATTATACGTTTTTTTATTTTCTGCTTCCTGTATCTAAAGAAGAAATGTTTTTGAGTTCTTTATTAGCGGGTACCGCAAAGAATAAATAATTGATAAATCATAATCACGTTCCGGAACGAGCACAGATTCTAAATTCTATTTTACATCCGACAATAATATCTAACTAATGTAAAAGTATACGTTTTTTTATTTTCTGCTTGCTGTATCTAAAGTAGAAATGTTTTTGAGTTCTATAATAGCGGGTACCGCAAAGAATAAATAATTGAAAAATCACGATCACGTTCCGAAACGAGCACAGATTCTAAAATCTATTTTACGTCCGACAATTATATCTAACTAATGTAAAAGTATACGTTTTTTTATTTTCTGCTTGCTGTAAAAATCTTTTTGAACCTGTGAATAACAGGTACCGTAATGGATTCTAAAATCTTTTTTACATCCGACTATGATAGCTAACTAATGTAAAAGTATACTTTTTTTTTATTTTCTGCTTGCTGTAACTAAAGTAATAATCTTTTTGAACTCGTAAATAATAGGTACCGTAATGTATTCTAAAATCTATTTTACATCCTACTATGATATCTACCTAATGTAAAATTATACGTTTTTTTTATTTTCTACTTCCTGTATCTGAAGCAGAAATGTTTTTGAGTTCTTTTTCAGCGGGTACCGCAAAGAATAAATAATTGATAAACCACAATCACGTTCCGGAAAGAGCACAGATTTTAAAATCTATTTTACATCCGACAATGATATCTAAGTAATGTAAAAGTATACGTTTTTTTTATATTCTGCTTGCTGTAACTAAAGTTAAAGTATTTTTAAACTCGTAAATAACAGGTTCCGTAATGAATTCTAAAATTTACATTATATCCTACTATGATATCTACCTAATGTAAAAGTAAACCTTTTTTTTATTTTCTGCTTTCTGTATCAAAAGTAGAAATGTTTTTGAGTTCTTTAATAGCGGGTACCGCAAAGAATAAATAATTGATAAATCATAATCACGTTCCGGAACGAGCACAGATTCTAAAATCTATTTTACATCCGACAATTATATCTACCTAATGTAAAATTATACGTTTTTTTATTTTCTCCTTCCTGTATCTGAAGCAGAAATGTTTTTGAGTTCTTTATTAGCGGGTACCGCAAAGAATAAATAATTGAAAAATCACAATCACGTTCCGAAAAGAGCACAGATTCTAAAATCTATTTTACATCCGACAATGATACCTACCTAATGTAAAAGTATGCCATCTAATATTTAGTTTAGGCTGTAACTATAGAGAACTAAAATTAGAGCTCTTTAAAAGAGGGTACCACAAAGAATAAATAATTGATAAATCACAATCACGTTCCGGAAAGTGCACAGATTCTAAAATCTATTTTACATCCGACAATGATATCTAATTAATGTACAAGTATACGTTTTTTTTATTTTCTGCTTGCTGTAACTAAAGTTAAAATATTTTTGAACTCGTAAATAACAGGTTCCGTAATGGATTCTAAAATCTACATTACATCCTACTATGATATCTACCTAATGTAAAAGTATACGTTTTTTTTTTTCTGCTTGCTGTATCTAAAGAAGAGATGTTTTTGAGTTCTTCAATAGCGGGTACCGCAAAGAATAAATAATTCATAAATCACGATCACGTTCCGAAACGAGCACAGATTCTAAAACCTATATTATATCCGACAATAATATCTATCTAATGTAAAAGTATACGTTTTTTTATTTTCTGCTTGCTGTATCTGAAGTAGAAATGTTTTTGAGTTCTTTATTAGCGGGTACCGCAAAGAATAAATAATTGATAAATCGTAATCACGTTCCGGAACGAGCACAGATTCTAAAATCTATTTTACATCCGACAATTATATCTACCTAATGTAAAATTATACGTTTTTTTATTTTCACCTTCCTGTATCTGAAGCAGAAATGTTTTTGAGTTCTTTATTAGCGGGTACCGCAAAGAATAAATAATTGAAAAATCACAATCACGTTCCGAAAAGAGCACAGATTCTAAAATCTATTTTACATCCGACAATGATACCTACCTAATGTAAAAGTATGCCATCTAATATTTAGTTTAGGCTGTAACTATAGAGAACTAAAATTAGAGCTCTTTAAAAGAGGGTACCACAAAGAATAAATAATTGATAAATCACAATCACGTTCCGGAAAGTGCACAGATTCTAAAATCTATTTTACATTCGACAATGATATCTAATTAATGTAAAAGTATACGTTTTTTTTATTTCCTGCTTGCTGTAACTAAAGTTAAAATATTTTTGAACTCGTAAATAACAGGTTCCGTAATGGATTCTAAAATCTACATTACATCCTACTATGATATCTACCTAATGTAAAAGTATACGTTTTTTTTTTTTCTGCTTGCTGTATCTAAAGAAGAGATGTTTTTGAGTTCTTCAATAGCGGGTACCGCAAAGAATAAATAATTCATAAATCATAATCACGTTCCGGAACGAGCACAGATTCTAAAATCTATTTTACGTCCGACAATTATATCTAACTAATGTAAAAGTATACGTTTTTTTATTTTCTGCTTGCTGTAAAAATCTTTTTGAACCTGTGAATAACAGGTACCGTAATGGATTCTAAAATCTTTTTTACATCCGACTATGATAGCTAACTAATGTAAAAGTATACTTTTTTTTTATTTTCTGCTTGCTGTAACTAAAGTAATAATCTTTTTGAACTCGTAAATAATAGGTACCGTAATGTATTCTAAAATCTATTTTACATCCTACTATGATATCTACCTAATGTAAAATTATACGTTTTTTTTATTTTCTACTTCCTGTATCTGAAGCAGAAATGTTTTTGAGTTCTTTTTCAGCGGGTACCGCAAAGAATAAATAATTGATAAACCACAATCACGTTCCGGAAAGAGCACAGATTTTAAAATCTATTTTACATCCGACAATGATATCTAAGTAATGTAAAAGTATACGTTTTTTTTATATTCTGCTTGCTGTAACTAAAGTTAAAGTATTTTTAAACTCGTAAATAACAGGTTCCGTAATGAATTCTAAAATTTACATTATATCCTACTATGATATCTACCTAATGTAAAAGTAAACCTTTTTTTTATTTTCTGCTTTCTGTATCAAAAGTAGAAATGTTTTTGAGTTCTTTAATAGCGGGTACCGCAAAGAATAAATAATTGATAAATCATAATCACGTTCCGGAACGAGCACAGATTCTAAAATCTATTTTACATCCGACAATTATATCTACCTAATGTAAAATTATACGTTTTTTTATTTTCTCCTTCCTGTATCTGAAGCAGAAATGTTTTTGAGTTCTTTATTAGCGGGTACCGCAAAGAATAAATAATTGAAAAATCACAATCACGTTCCGAAAAGAGCACAGATTCTAAAATCTATTTTACATCCGACAATGATACCTACCTAATGTAAAAGTATGCCATCTAATATTTAGTTTAGGCTGTAACTATAGAGAACTAAAATTAGAGCTCTTTAAAAGAGGGTACCACAAAGAATAAATAATTGATAAATCACAATCACGTTCCGGAAAGTGCACAGATTCTAAAATCTATTTTACATCCGACAATGATATCTAATTAATGTACAAGTATACGTTTTTTTTATTTTCTGCTTGCTGTAACTAAAGTTAAAATATTTTTGAACTCGTAAATAACAGGTTCCGTAATGGATTCTAAAATCTACATTACATCCTACTATGATATCTACCTAATGTAAAAGTATACGTTTTTTTTTTTCTGCTTGCTGTATCTAAAGAAGAGATGTTTTTGAGTTCTTCAATAGCGGGTACCGCAAAGAATAAATAATTCATAAATCACGATCACGTTCCGAAACGAGCACAGATTCTAAAACCTATATTATATCCGACAATAATATCTATCTAATGTAAAAGTATACGTTTTTTTATTTTCTGCTTGCTGTATCTGAAGTAGAAATGTTTTTGAGTTCTTTATTAGCGGGTACCGCAAAGAATAAATAATTGATAAATCGTAATCACGTTCCGGAACGAGCACAGATTCTAAAATCTATTTTACATCCGACAATTATATCTACCTAATGTAAAATTATACGTTTTTTTATTTTCACCTTCCTGTATCTGAAGCAGAAATGTTTTTGAGTTCTTTATTAGCGGGTACCGCAAAGAATAAATAATTGAAAAATCACAATCACGTTCCGGAAAGAGCACAGATTCTAAAATCTATTTTACATCCGACAATGATACCTACCTAATGTAAAAGTATGCCATCTAATATTTAGTTTAGGCTGTAACTATAGAGAACTAAAATTAGAGCTCTTTAAAAGAGGGTACCACAAAGAATAAATAATTGATAAATCACAATCACGTTCCGGAAAGTGCACAGATTCTAAAATCTATTTTACATTCGACAATGATATCTAATTAATGTAAAAGTATACGTTTTTTTTATTTCCTGCTTGCTGTAACTAAAGTTAAAATATTTTTGAACTCGTAAATAACAGGTTCCGTAATGGATTCTAAAATCTACATTACATCCTACTATGATATCTACCTAATGTAAAAGTATACGTTTTTTTTTTTTCTGCTTGCTGTATCTAAAGAAGAGATGTTTTTGAGTTCTTCAATAGCGGGTACCGCAAAGAATAAATAATTCATAAATCATAATCACGTTCCGGAACGAGCACAGATTCTAAAATCTATTTTACATCCGACAATTATATCTAACTAATGTAAAAGTATACGTTTTTTATTTTCTGCCTGCTGTAAAAATCTTTTTGAACCTGTGAAAAACAGGTACCGTAATGGATTATAAAATCTATTTTACATCCTACTATGATATCTACCCAATGTAAAATTATACGTTATTTTATTTTCTGCTTCCTGTATTTAAGGAAGAAATGTTTTTGAGTTCTTTATTAGCGGGTACCGCAAAGAATAAATAATTGATAAATCATAATCACGTTCCGGAACGAGCACAGATTCTAAAATCTATTTTACATCCGACAATAATATCTAACTAATGTAAAAATATCCTTTTTTTTATTTTCTGCTTGCTGTATCTAAAAAAGAAATGTTTTTGAGTTCTTTAATAGCGGGTACCGCAAAGAAAAATAATTGAAAAATCACGATCACGTTCCGAAACAAGCATTGATTCTAAAATCTATTTTACATCCGACAATAATATATAACTAATGTAAAAGTATACATTTTTTTATTTACTGCTTGCTGTAAAAATCTTTTTGAACTCGTAAATAACATGTTCCGTAATGGATTCTAAAATCTATTTCACATCCTACTATGATATCTACCTAATGTAAAATTATACGTTTTTTTATTTTCTTCTTCCTGTATCTAAAGAAGAAATGTTTTTGAGTTCTTTATTAGCGGGTACCGCAAAGAATAAATAATTGATAAATCATAATCACGTTCCGGAACGAGCACAGATTCTAAATTCTATTTTACATCCGACAATAATATCTAACTAATGTAAAAGTATACGTTTTTTTATTTTCTGCTTGCTGTATCTAAAGTAGAAAGGTTTTTGAGTTCTATAATAGCGGGTACCGCAAAGAATAAATAATTGAAAAATCACGATCACGTTCCGAAACGAGCACAGATTCTAAAATCTATTTTACGTCCGACAATTATATCTAACTAATGTAAAAGTATACGTTTTTTTATTTTCTGCTTGCTGTAAAAATCTTTTTGAACCTGTGAATAACAGGTACCGTAATGGATTCTAAAATCTTTTTTACATCCGACTATGATAGCTAACTAATGTAAAAGTATACTTTTTTTTTATTTTCTGCTTGCTGTAACTAAAGTAAAAGTCTTTTTGAACTCGTAAATAATAGGTACCGTAATGGATTCTAAAATCTATTTTACATCCGACAATAATATCTAACTAATGTAAAAGTGTACGTTTTTTTATTTTCTGCATGCTGTAACTAAATTAAAAATCTTTTTGAACTCGTAAATAACTGGTACCGTAATGGATTCTAAAATCTATTTACATCCTACTATGATATCTACCTAATGTAAAATTATACGTTTTTTTTATTTTCTACTTCCTGTATCTGAAGCAGAAATGTTTTTTAATTCTTTTTCAGCGGGTACCGCAAAGAATAAATAATTGATAAACCACAATCACGTTCCGGAAAGAGCACAGATTTTAAAATCTATTTTACATCCGACAATGATATATAAGTAATGTAAAAGTATACGTTTTTTTTATATTCTGCTTGCTGTAACTAAAGTTAAAGTATTTTTAAACTCGTAAATAACAGGTTCCGTAATGAATTCTAAAATCTACATTATATCCTACTATGATATCTACCTAATGTAAAAGTATACGTTTTTTTATTTTCTGCTTTCTGTATCAAAAGTAGAAATGTTTTTGAGTTCTTTAATAGCGGGTACCGCAAAGAATAAATAATTGAAAAATCACGATCACGTTCCGAAACGAGCACAGATTCTAAAACCTATATTATATCCGACAATAATATCTAACTAATGTAAAAGTATACGTTTTTTTATTTTCTGCTTCCTGTATCTGAAGTAGAAATGTTTTTGAGTTCTTTATTAGCGGGTACCGCAAAGAATAAATAATTGATAAATCATAATCACGTTCCGGAACGAGCACAGATTCTAAAATCTATTTTACATCCGACAATTATATCTACCTAATGTAAAATTATACGTTTTTTTATTTTCTCCTTCCTGTATCTGAAGCAGAAATGTTTTTGAGTTCTTTATTAGCGGGTACCGCAAAGAATAAATAATTGAAAAATCACAATCACGTTCCGAAAAGAGCACAGATTCTAAAATCTATTTTACATCAGACAATGATACCTACCTAATGTAAAAGTATGCCATCTAATATTTAGTTTAGGCTGTAACTATAGAGAACTAAAATTAGAGCTCTTTAAAAGAGGGTACCACAAAGAATAAATAATTGATAAATCACAATCACGTACCGGAAAGTGCACAGATTCTAAAATCTATTTTACATCCGACAATGATATCTAATTAATGTAAAAGTATACGTTTTTTTTATTTTCTGCTTGCTGTAACTAAAGTTAAAATATTTTTGAACTCGTAAATAACAGGTTCCGTAATGGATTCTAAAATCTACATTACATCCTACTATGATATCTACCTAATGTAATAGTATACGTTTTTTTTTTTTCTGCTTGCTGTATCTAAAGAAGAGATGTTTTTGAGTTCTTCAATAGCGGGTACCGCAAAGAATAAATAATTCATAAATCATAATCACGTTCCGGAACGAGCACAGATTCTAAAATCTATTTTACATCCGACAATTATATCTAACTAATGTAAAAGTATACGTTTTTTATTTTCTGCCTGCTGTAAAAATCTTTTTGAACCTGTGAAAAACAGGTACCGTAATGGATTATAAAATCTATTTTACATCCTACTATGATATCTACCTAATGTAAAATTATACGTTATTTTATTTTCTGCTTCCTGTATTTAAGGAAGAAATGTTTTTGAGTTCTTTATTAGCGGGTACCGCAAAGAATAAATAATTGATAAATCATAATCACGTTCCGGAACGAGCACAGATTCTAAATTCTATTTTACATCCGACAATAATATCGAACTAATGTAAAAGTATCCTTTTTTTATTTTCTGCTTGCTGTATCTAAAGAAGAAATGTTTTTGAGTTCTTTAATAGCGGGTACAGCAAAGAAAAATAATTGAAAAATCACGATCACGTTCCGAAACAAGCATAGATTCTAAAATCTATTTTACATCCGACAATAATATATAACTAATGTAAAAGTATACATTTTTTTATTTACTGCTTGCTGTAAAAATCTTTTTGAACTCGTAAATAACAGGTTCCGTAATGGATTCTAAAATCTATTTCACATCCTACTATGATATCTACCTAATGTAAAATTAGACGTTTTTTTATTTTCTGCTTCCTGTATCTAAAGAAGAAATGTTTTTGAGTTCTTTATTAGCGGGTACCGCAAAGAATAAATAATTGATAAATCATAATCACGTTCCGGAACGAGCACAGATTCTAAATTCTATTTTACATCCGACAATAACATCTAACTAATGTAAAAGTATACGTTTTTTTATTTTCTGCTTGCTGTAACTAAAGTAGAAATGTTTTTGAGTTCTTTAATAGCGGGTACAGCAAAGAATAAATAATTGAAAAATCACGATCACGTTCCGAAACAAGCACAGATTCTAAAATCTATTTTACATCCGACAATAATATCTAACTAATGTAAAAGTATACGTTTTTTTATTTACTGCTTGCTGTAACTAAAGTAAAAATCTTTTTGAACTCGTAAATAATAGGTACCGTAATGGATTCTAAAATCTATTTTACATCCGACAATAATATCTAACTAATGTAAAAGTATACGTTTTTTATTTTCTGCTTGCTGTAACTAAAGTAAAAATCTTTTTGAACTCGTAAATAACAGGTACCGTAAAGGATTCTAAAATCTATTTAAATCCTACTATGATATCTACCTAATGTAAAATTATACGTTTTTTTATTTTCTACTTCCTGTATCTGAAGCAGAAATGTTTTTGAGTTCATTATTAGCGGGTACCGCAAAGAATAAATAATTGATAAACCACAATCACGTTCCGGAACGAGCACAGATTCTAAATTCTATTTTACATCCGACAATAACATCTAACTAATGTAAAAGTATACGTTTTTTTATTTTCTGCTTGCTGTAACTAAAGTAGAAATGTTTTTGAGTTCTTTAATAGCGGGTACAGCAAAGAATAAATAATTGAAAAATCACGATCACGTTCCGAAACAAGCACAGATTCTAAAATCTATTTTACATCCGACAATAATATCTAACTAATGTAAAAGTATACGTTTTTTTATTTACTGCTTGCTGTAACTAAAGTAAAAATCTTTTTGAACTCGTAAATAATAGGTACCGTAATGGATTCTAAAATCTATTTTACATCCGACAATAATATCTAACTAATGTAAAAGTATACGTTTTTTATTTTCTGCTTGCTGTAACTAAAGTAAAAATCTTTTTGAACTCGTAAATAACAGGTACCGTAAAGGATTCTAAAATCTATTTAAATCCTACTATGATATCTACCTAATGTAAAATTATACGTTTTTTTATTTTCTACTTCCTGTATCTGAAGCAGAAATGTTTTTGAGTTCATTATTAGCGGGTACCGCAAAGAATAAATAATTGATAAACCACAATCACGTTCCGGAACGAGCACAGATTCTAAAACCTATTTTACATCCTACTATGATATCTACCTAATGTAAAATTATACGTTATTTTATTTTCTGCTTCCTGTATTTAAGGAAGAAATTTTTTTGAGTTCTTTATTAGCGGGTATCGCAAAGAATAAATAATTGATAAATCATAATCACGTTCCGGAACGAGCACAGATTCTAAATTCTATTTTACATCCGACAATAATATCTAACTAATGTAAAAGTATCCTTTTTTTTATTTTCTGCTTGCTGTATCTAAAGAAGAAATGTTTTTGAGTTCTTTAATAGCGGGTACAGCAAAGAAAAATAATTGAAAAATCACGATCACGTTCCGAAACAAGCATAGATTCTAAAATCTATTTTACATCCGACAATAATATATAACTAATGTAAAAGTATACATTTTTTTATTTACTGCTTGCTGTAAAAATCTTTTTGAACTCGTAAATAACAGGTTCCGTAATGGATTCTAAAATCTATTTCACATCCTACTATGATATCTACCTAATGTAAAATTAGACGTTTTTTTATTTTCTGCTTCCTGTATCTAAAGAAGAAATGTTTTTGAGTTCTTTAATAGCGGGTACCGCAAAGAATAAATAATTGATAAATCATAATCACGTTCCGGAACGAGCACAGATTCTAAAATCTATTTTACATCCGACAATTATATCTACCTAATGTAAAATTATACGTTTTTTTATTTTCTCCTTCCTGTATCTGAAGCAGAAATGTTTTTGAGTTCTTTATTAGCGGGTACCGCAAAGAATAAATAATTGAAAAATCACAATCACGTTCCGAAAAGAGCACAGATTCTAAAATCTATTTTACATCCGACAATGATACCTACCTAATGTAAAAGTATGCCATCTAATATTTAGTTTAGGCTGTAACTATAGAGAACTAAAATTAGAGCTCTTTAAAAGAGGGTACCACAAAGAATAAATAATTGATAAATCACAATCACGTTCCGGAAAGTGCACAGATTCTAAAATCTATTTTACATCCGACAATGATATCTAATTAATGTACAAGTATACGTTTTTTTTATTTTCTGCTTGCTGTAACTAAAGTTAAAATATTTTTGAACTCGTAAATAACAGGTTCCGTAATGGATTCTAAAATCTACATTACATCCTACTATGATATCTACCTAATGTAAAAGTATACGTTTTTTTTTTTCTGCTTGCTGTATCTAAAGAAGAGATGTTTTTGAGTTCTTCAATAGCGGGTACCGCAAAGAATAAATAATTCATAAATCACGATCACGTTCCGAAACGAGCACAGATTCTAAAACCTATATTATATCCGACAATAATATCTATCTAATGTAAAAGTATACGTTTTTTTATTTTCTGCTTGCTGTATCTGAAGTAGAAATGTTTTTGAGTTCTTTATTAGCGGGTACCGCAAAGAATAAATAATTGATAAATCGTAATCACGTTCCGGAACGAGCACAGATTCTAAAATCTATTTTACATCCGACAATTATATCTACCTAATGTAAAATTATACGTTTTTTTATTTTCACCTTCCTGTATCTGAAGCAGAAATGTTTTTGAGTTCTTTATTAGCGGGTACCGCAAAGAATAAATAATTGAAAAATCACAATCACGTTCCGGAACGAGCACAGATTCTAAAATCTATTTTACATCCGACAATGATACCTACCTAATGTAAAAGTATGCCATCTAATATTTAGTTTAGGCTGTAACTATAGAGAACTAAAATTAGAGCTCTTTAAAAGAGGGTACCACAAAGAATAAATAATTGATAAATCACAATCACGTTCCGGAAAGTGCACAGATTCTAAAATCTATTTTACATTCGACAATGATATCTAATTAATGTAAAAGTATACGTTTTTTTTATTTCCTGCTTGCTGTAACTAAAGTTAAAATATTTTTGAACTCGTAAATAACAGGTTCCGTAATGGATTCTAAAATCTACATTACATCCTACTATGATATCTACCTAATGTAAAAGTATACGTTTTTTTTTTTCTGCTTGCTGTATCTAAAGAAGAGATGTTTTTGAGTTCTTCAATAGCGGGTACCGCAAAGAATAAATAATTCATAAATCATAATCACGTTCCGGAACGAGCACAGATTCTAAAATCTATTTTACATCCGACAATTATATCTAACTAATGTAAAAGTATACGTTTTTTATTTTCTGCCTGCTGTAAAAATCTTTTTGAACCTGTGAAAAACAGGTACCGTAATGGATTATAAAATCTATTTTACATCCTACTATGATATCTACCCAATGTAAAATTATACGTTATTTTATTTTCTGCTTCCTGTATTTAAGGAAGAAATGTTTTTGAGTTCTTTATTAGCGGGTACAGCAAAGAATAAATAATTGATAAATCATAATCACGTTCCGGAACGAGCACAGATTCTAAAATCTATTTTACATCCGACAATAATATCTAACTAATGTAAAAGTATCCTTTTTTTTATTTTCTGCTTGCTGTATCTAAAGAAGAAATGTTTTTGAGTTCTTTAATAGCGGGTACAGCAAAGAATTAATAATTGAAAAATCACAATCACGTTCCGGAACGAGCACAGATTCTAAAATCTATTTTACATCCGACAATAATATCTAACTAATGTAAAAGTATACATTTTTTTATTTACTGCTTGCTGTAAAAATCTTTTTGAACTCGTAAATAACAGGTTCCGTAAAGGATTCTAAAATCTATTTCACATCTTACTATGATATCTACCTAATGTAAAATTATACGTTTTTTTATTTTCTGCTTCCTGTATCTAAAGAAGAAATGTTTTTGAGTTCTTTAATAGCGGGTACAGCAAAGAATTAATAATTGAAAAATCACAATCACGTTCCGGAACGAGCACAGATTCTAAAATCTATTTTACGTCCAACAATGATATCTAACTAATGTAAAAGTATACATTTTTTTATTTTCTGCTTGCTGTAAAAATCTTTTTGAACCTGTGAATAACAGGTACCGTAATGGATTCTAAAATCTATTTTACATCCTACTATGATACCTACCTAATGTAAAAGTATGCCATCTAATATGCTGTTTAGGCTGTAACTATAGAAAACTAAAATTAGAGCTCTTTAAAAGTACCCTCTTACCCTACAAAGAATAAATAATTGAAAAATCACGATCACGTTCCGAAACAAGAACAGATTCTAATATCTATTTTACATCCGACAATAATATCTAACTAATGTAAAAGTATTCGTTTTTTTATTTACTGCTTGCTGAAAAAATCTTTTTGAACTCGTAAATAACAGGTTCCGTAATGGATTCTAAAATCTATTTTACATCCTACTATGATATCTACCTAATGTAAAATTATACGTTTTTTTATTTTCTGCTTCCTGTATCTAAAGAAGAAATGTTTTTGAGTTCTTTATTAGCGGGTACCGCAAAGAATAAATAATTGATAAATCATAATCACGTTCCGGAACGAGCACAGATTCTAAATTCTATTTTACATCCGACAATAATATCTAACTAATGTAAAAGTATACGTTTTTTTATTTTCTGCTTGCTGTATCTAAAGTAGAAATGTTTTTGAGTTCTATAATAGCGGGTACCGCAAAGAATAAATAATTGAAAAATCACGATCACGTTCCGAAACGAGCACAGATTCTAAAATCTATTTTACGTCCGACAATTATATCTAACTAATGTAAAAGTATACGTTTTTTTATTTTCTGCTTGCTGTAAAAATCTTTTTGAACCTGTGAATAACAGGTACCGTAATGGATTCTAAAATCTATTTTACATCCGACTATGATATCTAACTAATGTAAAAGTATACTTTTTTTTTATTTTCTGCTTGCTGTAACTAAAGTAAAAATCTTTTTGAACTCGTAAATAATAGGTACCGTAATGGATTCTAAAATCTATTTTACATCCGACAATAATATCTAACTAATGTAAAAGTATACGTTTTTTTATTTTCTGCATGCTGTATCTGAAGTAGAAATGTTTTTGAGTTCTTTATTAGCGGGTACCGCAAAGAATAAATAATTGATAAATCGTAATCACGTTCCGGAACGAGCACAGATTCTAAAATCTATTTTACATCCGACAATTATATCTACCTAATGTAAAATTATACGTTTTTTTATTTTCACCTTCCTGTATCTGAAGCAGAAATGTTTTTGAGTTCTTTATTAGCGGGTACCGCAAAGAATAAATAATTGAAAAATCACAATCACGTTCCGAAAAGAGCACAGATTCTAAAATCTATTTTACATCCGACAATGATACCTACCTAATGTAAAAGTATGCCATCTAATATTTAGTTTAGGCTGTAACTATAGAGAACTAAAATTAGAGCTCTTTAAAAGAGGGTACCACAAAGAATAAATAATTGATAAATCACAATCACGTTCCGGAAAGTGCACAGATTCTAAAATCTATTTTACATTCGACAATGATATCTAATTAATGTAAAAGTATACGTTTTTTTTATTTCCTGCTTGCTGTAACTAAAGTTAAAATATTTTTGAACTCGTAAATAACAGGTTCCGTAATGGATTCTAAAATCTACATTACATCCTACTATGATATCTACCTAATGTAAAAGTATACGTTTTTTTTTTTTCTGCTTGCTGTATCTAAAGAAGAGATGTTTTTGAGTTTTTCAATAGCGGGTACCGCAAAGAATAAATAATTCATAAATCATAATCACGTTCCGGAACGAGCACAGATTCTAAAATCTATTTTACATCCGACAATTATATCTAACTAATGTAAAAGTATACGTTTTTTATTTTCTGCCTGCTGTAAAAATCTTTTTGAACCTGTGAAAGACAGGTACCGTAATGGATTATAAAATCTATTTTACATCCTACTATGATATCTACCTAATGTAAAATTATACGTTATTTTATTTTCTGCTTCCTGTATTTAAGGAAGAAATGTTTTTGAGTTCTTTATTAGCGGGTACCGCAAAGAATAAATAATTGATAAATCATAATCACGTTCCGGAACGAGCACAGATTCTAAATTCTATTTTACATCCGACAATAATATCTAACTAATGTAAAAGTATCCTTTTTTTTATTTTCTGCTTGCTGTATCTAAAGAAGAAATGTTTTTGAGTTCTTTAATAGCGGGTACAGCAAAGAAAAATAATTGAAAAATCACGATCACGTTCCGAAACAAGCATAGATTCTAAAATCTATTTTACATCCGACAATAATATATAACTAATGTAAAAGTATACATTTTTTTATTTACTGCTTGCTGTAAAAATCTTTTTGAACTCGTAAATAACATGTTCCGTAATGGATTCTAAAATCTATTTCACATCCTACTATGATATCTACCTAATGTTAAATTATACGTTTTTTTATTTTCTTCTTCCTGTATCTAAAGAAGAAATGTTTTTGAGTTCTTTATTAGCGGGTACCGCAAAGAATAAATAATTGATAAATCATAATCACGTTCCGGAACGAGCACAGATTCTAAATTCTATTTTACATCCGACAATAATATCTAACTAATGTAAAAGTATACGTTTTTTTATTTTCTGCTTGCTGTATCTAAAGTAGAAAGGTTTTTGAGTTCTATAATAGCGGGTACCGCAAAGAATAAATAATTGAAAAATCACGATCACGTTCCGAAACGAGCACAGATTCTAAAATCTATTTTACGTCCGACAATTATATCTAACTAATGTAAAAGTATACGTTTTTTTATTTTCTGCTTGCTGTAAAAATCTTTTTGAACCTGTGAATAACAGGTACCGTAATGGATTCTAAAATCTTTTTTACATCCGACTATGATAGCTAACTAATGTAAAAGTATACTTTTTTTTTATTTTCTGCTTGCTGTAACTAAAGTAAAAGTCTTTTTGAACTCGTAAATAATAGGTACCGTAATGGATTCTAAAATCTATTTTACATCCGACAATAATATCTAACTAATGTAAAAGTGTACGTTTTTTTATTTTCTGCATGCTGTAACTAAATTAAAAATCTTTTTGAACTCGTAAATAACTGGTACCGTAATGGATTCTAAAATCTATTTACATCCTACTATGATATCTACCTAATGTAAAATTATACGTTTTTTTTATTTTCTACTTCCTGTATCTGAAGCAGAAATGTTTTTTAATTCTTTTTCAGCGGGTACCGCAAAGAATAAATAATTGATAAACCACAATCACGTTCCGGAAAGAGCACAGATTTTAAAATCTATTTTACATCCGACAATGATATATAAGTAATGTAAAAGTATACGTTTTTTTTATATTCTGCTTGCTGTAACTAAAGTTAAAGTATTTTTAAACTCGTAAATAACAGGTTCCGTAATGAATTCTAAAATCTACATTATATCCTACTATGATATCTACCTAATGTAAAAGTATACGTTTTTTTATTTTCTGCTTTCTGTATCAAAAGTAGAAATGTTTTTGAGTTCTTTAATAGCGGGTACCGCAAAGAATAAATAATTGAAAAATCACGATCACGTTCCGAAACGAGCACAGATTCTAAAACCTATATTATATCCGACAATAATATCTAACTAATGTAAAAGTATACGTTTTTTTATTTTCTGCTTCCTGTATCTGAAGTAGAAATGTTTTTGAGTTCTTTATTAGCGGGTACCGCAAAGAATAAATAATTGATAAATCATAATCACGTTCCGGAACGAGCACAGATTCTAAAATCTATTTTACATCCGACAATTATATCTACCTAATGTAAAATTATACGTTTTTTTATTTTCTCCTTCCTGTATCTGAAGCAGAAATGTTTTTGAGTTCTTTATTAGCGGGTACCGCAAAGAATAAATAATTGAAAAATCACAATCACGTTCCGAAAAGAGCACAGATTCTAAAATCTATTTTACATCAGACAATGATACCTACCTAATGTAAAAGTATGCCATCTAATATTTAGTTTAGGCTGTAACTATAGAGAACTAAAATTAGAGCTCTTTAAAAGAGGGTACCACAAAGAATAAATAATTGATAAATCACAATCACGTACCGGAAAGTGCACAGATTCTAAAATCTATTTTACATCCGACAATGATATCTAATTAATGTAAAAGTATACGTTTTTTTTATTTTCTGCTTGCTGTAACTAAAGTTAAAATATTTTTGAACTCGTAAATAACAGGTTCCGTAATGGATTCTAAAATCTACATTACATCCTACTATGATATCTACCTAATGTAAAAGTATACGTTTTTTTTTTTTCTGCTTGCTGTATCTAAAGAAGAGATGTTTTTGAGTTCTTCAATAGCGGGTACCGCAAAGAATAAATAATTCATAAATCATAATCACGTTCCGGAACGAGCACAGATTCTAAAATCTATTTTACATCCGACAATTATATCTAACTAATGTAAAAGTATACGTTTTTTATTTTCTGCCTGCTGTAAAAATCTTTTTGAACCTGTGAAAAACAGGTACCGTAATGGATTATAAAATCTATTTTACATCCTACTATGATATCTACCTAATGTAAAATTATACGTTATTTTATTTTCTGCTTCCTGTATTTAAGGAAGAAATGTTTTTGAGTTCTTTATTAGCGGGTACCGCAAAGAATAAATAATTGATAAATCATAATCACGTTCCGGAACGAGCACAGATTCTAAATTCTATTTTACATCCGACAATAATATCTAACTAATGTAAAAGTATCCTTTTTTTATTTTCTGCTTGCTGTATCTAAAGAAGAAATGTTTTTGAGTTCTTTAATAGCGGGTACAGCAAAGAAAAATAATTGAAAAATCACGATCACGTTCCGAAACAAGCATAGATTCTAAAATCTATTTTACATCCGACAATAATATATAACTAATGTAAAAGTATACATTTTTTTATTTACTGCTTGCTGTAAAAATCTTTTTGAACTCGTAAATAACAGGTTCCGTAATGGATTCTAAAATCTATTTCACATCCTACTATGATATCTACCTAATGTAAAATTAGACGTTTTTTTATTTTCTGCTTCCTGTATCTAAAGAAGAAATGTTTTTGAGTTCTTTATTAGCGGGTACCGCAAAGAATAAATAATTGATAAATCATAATCACGTTCCGGAACGAGCACAGATTCTAAATTCTATTTTACATCCGACAATAACATCTAACTAATGTAAAAGTATACGTTTTTTTATTTTCTGCTTGCTGTAACTAAAGTAGAAATGTTTTTGAGTTCTTTAATAGCGGGTACAGCAAAGAATAAATAATTGAAAAATCACGATCACGTTCCGAAACAAGCACAGATTCTAAAATCTATTTTACATCCGACAATAATATCTAACTAATGTAAAAGTATACGTTTTTTTATTTACTGCTTGCTGTAACTAAAGTAAAAATCTTTTTGAACTCGTAAATAATAGGTACCGTAATGGATTCTAAAATCTATTTTACATCCGACAATAATATCTAACTAATGTAAAAGTATACGTTTTTTATTTTCTGCTTGCTGTAACTAAAGTAAAAATCTTTTTGAACTCGTAAATAACAGGTACCGTAAAGGATTCTAAAATCTATTTAAATCCTACTATGATATCTACCTAATGTAAAATTATACGTTTTTTTATTTTCTACTTCCTGTATCTGAAGCAGAAATGTTTTTGAGTTCATTATTAGCGGGTACCGCAAAGAATAAATAATTGATAAACCACAATCACGTTCCGGAACGAGCACAGATTCTAAAACCTATTTTACATCCTACTATGATATCTACCTAATGTAAAATTATACGTTATTTTATTTTCTGCTTCCTGTATTTAAGGAAGAAATTTTTTTGAGTTCTTTATTAGCGGGTATCGCAAAGAATAAATAATTGATAAATCATAATCACGTTCCGGAACGAGCACAGATTCTAAATTCTATTTTACATCCGACAATAATATCTAACTAATGTAAAAGTATCCTTTTTTTTATTTTCTGCTTGCTGTATCTAAAGAAGAAATGTTTTTGAGTTCTTTAATAGCGGGTACAGCAAAGAAAAATAATTGAAAAATCACGATCACGTTCCGAAACAAGCATAGATTCTAAAATCTATTTTACATCCGACAATAATATATAACTAATGTAAAAGTATACATTTTTTTATTTACTGCTTGCTGTAAAAATCTTTTTGAACTCGTAAATAACAGGTTCCGTAATGGATTCTAAAATCTATTTCACATCCTACTATGATATCTACCTAATGTAAAATTAGACGTTTTTTTATTTTCTGCTTCCTGTATCTAAAGAAGAAATGTTTTTGAGTTCTTTATTAGCGGGTACCGCAAAGAATAAATTATTGATAAATCATAATCACGTTCCGGAACGAGAACAGATTCTAAAATCTATTTTACATCCGACAATTATATCTACCTAATGTAAAATTATACGTTTTTTTATTTTCACCTTCCTGTATCTGAAGCAGAAATGTTTTTGAGTTCTTTATTAGCGGGTACCGCAAAGAATAAATAATTGAAAAATCACAATCACGTTCCGAAAAGAGCACAGATTCTAAAATCTATTTTACATCCGACAATGATACCTACCTAATGTAAAAGTAAGCCATCTAATATTTAGTTTAGGCTGTAACTATAGAGAACTAAAATTAGAGCTCTTTAAAAGAGGGTACCACAAAGAATAAATAATTAATAAATCACAATCACGTTCCGGAAAGTGCACAGATTCTAAAATCTATTTTACATTCGACAATGATATCTAATTAATGTAAAAGTATACGTTTTTTTTATTTTCATCTTGCTGTAACTAAAGTTAAAATATTTTTGAACTCGTAAATAACAGGTTCCGTAATGGATTCTAAAATCTACATTACATCCTACTATGATATCTACCTAATGTAAAAGTATACGTTTTTTTTTTTCTGCTTGCTGTATCTAAAGAAGAGATGTTTTTGAGTTCTTCAATAGCGGGTACCGCAAAGAATAAATAATTCATAAATCATAATCACGTTCCGGAACGAGCACAGATTCTAAAATCTATTTTACATCCGACAATTATATCTAACTAATGTAAAAGTATACGTTTTTTATTTTCTGCCTGCTGTAAAAATCTTTTTGAACCTGTGAAAAACAGGTACCGTAATGGATTATAAAATCTATTTTACATCCTACTATGATATCTACCTAATGTAAAATTATACGTTATTTTATTTTCTGCTTCCTGTATTTAAGGAAGAAATGTTTTTGAGTTCTTTATTAGCGGGTACCGCAAAGAATAAATAATTGATAAATCATAATCACGTTCCGGAACGAGCACAGATTCTAAATTCTATTTTACATCCGACAATAATATCTAACTAATGTAAAAGTATCCTTTTTTTTATTTTCTGCTTGCTGTATCTAAAGAAGAAATGTTTTTGAGTTCTTTAATAGCGGGTACAGCAAAGAAAAATAATTGAAAAATCACGATCACGTTCCGAAACAAGCATAGATTCTAAAATCTATTTTACATCAGACAATAATATATAACTAATGTAAAAGTATACACTTTTTTATTTACTGCTTGCTGAAAAAATCTTTTTGAACTCGTAAATAACAGGTTCCGTAATGGATTCTAAAATCTATTTCACATCCTACTATGATATCTACCTAATGTAAAATTATACGTTTTTTTATTTTCTGCTTCCTGTATCTAAAGAAGAAATGTTTTTGAGTTCTTTATTAGCGGGTACCGCAAAGAATAAATAATTGATAAATCATAATCACGTTCCGGAACGAGCACAGATTCTAAATTCTATTTTACATCCGACAATAATATCTAACTAATGTAAAAGTATACGTTTTTTTATTTTCTGCTTGCTGTATCTAAAGTAGAATGGTTTTTGAGTTCTATAATAGCGGGTACCGCAAAGAATAAATAATTGAAAAATCACGATCACGTTCAAAAACGAGCACAGATTCTAAAATCTATTTTACGTCCGACAATTATATCTAACTAATGTAAAAGTAAACGTTTTTTTATTTTCTGCTGGCTGTAAAAATCTTTTTGAACCTGTGAATAACAGGTACCGTAATGGATTCTAAAATCTTTTTTACATCCGACTATGATAGCTAACTAATGTAAAAGTATACTTTTTTTTTATTTTCTGCTTGCTGTAACTAAAGTAAAAATCTTTTTGAACTCGTAAATAATAGGTACCGTAATGGATTCTAAAATCTATTTTACATCCGACAATAATATCTAACTAATGTAAAAGTATACGTTTTTTTATTTTCTGCATGCTGTAACTAAATTAAAACTCTTTTTGAACTCGTAAATAACTGGTACCGTAATGGATTCTAAAATCTATTTACATCCTACTATGATATCTACCTAATGTAAAATTATACGTTTTTTTTATTTTCTACTTCCTGTATCTGAAGCAGAAATGTTTTTGAGTTCTTTTTCAGCGGGTACCGCAAAGAATAAATAATTGATAAACCACAATCACGTTCCGGAAAGAGCACAGATTTTAAAATCTATTTTACATCCGACAATGATATCTAAGTAATGTAAAAGAATACGTTTTTTTTATATTCTGCTTGCTGTAACTAAAGTTAAAGTATTTTTAAACTCGTAAATAACTGGTACCGTAATGGATTCTAAAATCTACATTATATCCTACTATGATATCTACCTAATGTAAAAGTATACGTTTTTTTATTTTCTGCTTTCTGTATCAAAAGTAGAAATGTTTTTGAGTTCTTTAATAGCGGGTACCGCAAAGAATAAATAATTGAAAAATCACGATCACGTTCCGAAACGAGCACAGATTCTAAAACCTATATTATATCCGACAATAATATCTAACTAATGTAAAAGTATACGTTTTTTTATTTTCTGCTTCCTGTATCTGAAGTAGAAATGTTTTTGAGTTCTTTATTAGCGGGTACCGCAAATAATAAATAATTGATAAATCATAATCACGTTCCGGAACGAGCACAGATTCTAAAATCTATTTTACATCCGACAATTATATCTACCTAATGTAAAATTATACGTTTTTTTATTTTCTCCTTCCTGTATCTGAAGCAGAAATGTTTTTGAGTTCTTTATTAGCGGGTACCGCAAAGAATAAATAATTGAAAAATCACAATCACGTTCCGAAAAGAGCACAGATTCTAAAATCTATTTTACATCCGACAATGATACCTACCTAATGTAAAAGTATGCCATCTAATATTTAGTTTAGGCTGTAACTATAGAGAACTAAAATTAGAGCTCTTTAAAAGAGGGTACCACAAAGAATAAATAATTGATAAATCACAATCACGTTCCGGAAAGTGCACAGATTCTAAAATCTATTTTACATCCGACAATGATATCTAATTAATGTAAAAGTATACGTTTTTTTTATTTTCTGCTTGCTGTAACTAAAGTTAAAATATTTTTGAACTCGTAAATAACAGGTTCCGTAATGGATTCTAAAATCTACATTACATCCTACTATGATATCTACCTAATGTAAAAGTATACGTTTTTTTTTTTCTGCTTGCTGTATCTAAAGAAGAGATGTTTTTGAGTTCTTCAATAGCGGGTACCGCAAAGAATAAATAATTCATAAATCATAATCACGTTCCGGAACGAGCACAGATTCTAAAATCTATTTTACATCCGACAATTATATCTAACTAATGTAAAAGTATACGTTTTTTATTTTCTGCCTGCTGTAAAAATCTTTTTGAACCTGTAAAAAACAGGTACCGTAATGGATTATAAAATCTATTTTACATCCTACTATGATATCTACCTAATGTAAAATTATACGTTATTTTATTTTCTGCTTCCTGTATTTAAGGAAGAAATGTTTTTGAGTTCTTTATTAGCGGGTACCGCAAAGAATAAATAATTGATAAATCATAATCACGTTCCGGAACGAGCACAGATTCTAAAATCTATTTTACATCCGACAATTATATCTACCTAATGTAAAATTATACGTTTTTTTATTTTCTCCTTCCTGTATCTGAAGCAGAAATGTTTTTGAGTTCTTTATTAGCGGGTACCGCAAAGAATAAATAATTGAAAAATCACAATCACGTTCCGAAAAGAGCACAGATTCTAAAATCTATTTTACATCCGACAATGATACCTACCTAATGTAAAAGTATGCCATCTAATATTTAGTTTAGGCTGTAACTATAGAGAACTAAAATTAGAGCTCTTTAAAAGAGGGTACCACAAAGAATAAATAATTGATAAATCACAATCACGTTCCGGAAAGTGCACAGATTCTAAAATCTATTTTACATCCGACAATGATATCTAATTAATGTAAAAGTATACGTTTTTTTTATTTTCTGCTTGCTGTAACTAAAGTTAAAATATTTTTGAACTCGTAAATAACAGGTTCCGTAATGGATTCTAAAATCTACATTACATCCTACTATGATATCTAACTAATGTAAAAGTATACGTTTTTTATTTTCTGCCTGCTGTAAAAATCTTTTTGAACCTGTGAAAAACAGGTACCGTAATGGATTATAAAATCTATTTTACATCCTACTATGATATCTACCTAATGTAAAATTATACGTTATTTTATTTTCTGCTTCCTGTATTTAAGGAAGAAATGTTTTTGAGTTCTTTATTAGCGGGTACCGCAAAGAAAAAATAATTGATAAATCATAATCACGTTCCGGAACGAGCACAGATTCTAAATTCTATTTTACATCCGACAATAATATCTAACTAATGTAAAAGTATCCTTTTTTTTATTTTCTGCTTGCTGTATCTAAAGAAGAAATGTTTTTGAGTTCTTTAATAGCGGGTACAGCAAAGAAAAATAATTGAAAAATCACGATCACGTTCCGAAACAAGCATAGATTCTAAAATCTATTTTACATCCGACAATAATATATAACTAATGTAAAAGTATACATTTTTTTATTTACTGCTTGCTGTAAAAATCTTTTTGAACTCGTAAATAACAGGTTCCGTAATGGATTCTAAAACCTATTTCACATCCTACTATGATATCTACCTAATGTAAAATTAGACGTTTTTTTATTTTCTGCTTCCTGTATCTAAAGAAGAAATGTTTTTGAGTTCTTTATTAGCGGGTACCGCAAAGAATAAATAATTGAAAAATCACGATCACGTTCAAAAACGAGCACAGATTCTAAAATCTATTTTACGTCCGACAATTATATCTAACTAATGTAAAAGTATACGTTTTTTTTTTTCTGCTTGCTGTAAAAATCTTTTTGAACCTGTGAATAACAGGTACCGTAATGGATTCTAAAATCTTTTTTACATCCGACTATGATAGCTAACTAATGTAAAAGTATACTTTTTTTTTATTTTCTGCTTGCTGTAACTAAAGTAAAAATCTTTTTGAACTCGTAAATAATAGGTACCGTAATGGATTCTAAAATCTATTTTACATCCGACAATAATATCTAACTAATGTAAAAGTATACGTTTTTTTATTTTCTGCATGCTGTAACTAAATTAAAACTCTTTTTGAACTCGTAAATAACTGGTACCGTAATGGATTCTAAAATCTATTTACATCCTACTATGATATCTACCTAATGTAAAATTATACGTTTTTTTTATTTTCTACTTCCTGTATCTGAAGCAGAAATGTTTTTGAGTTCTTTTTCAGCGGGTACCGCAAAGAATAAATAATTGATAAACCACAATCACGTTCCGGAAAGAGCACAGATTTTAAAATCTATTTTACATCCGACAATGATATCTAAGTAATGTAAAAGTATACGTTTTTTTTATATTCTGCTTGCTGTAACTAAAGTTAAAGTATTTTTAAACTCGTAAATAACAGGTTCCGTAATGAATTCTAAAATCTACATTATATCCTACTATGATATCTACCTAATGTAAAAGTATACGTTTTTTTATTTTCTGCTTGCTGTAACTAAAGTTAAAATATTTTTGAACTCGTAAATAACAGGTTCCGTAATGGATTCTAAAATCTACATTACATCCTACTATGATATCTACCTAATGTAAAAGTATACGTTTTTTTTTTTCTGCTTGCTGTATCTAAAGAAGAGATGTTTTTGAGTTCTTCAATAGCGGGTACCGCAAAGAATAAATAATTCATAAATCATAATCACGTTCCGGAACGAGCACAGATTCTAAAATCTATTTTACATCCGACAATTATATCTAACTAATGTAAAAGTATACGTTTTTTATTTTCTGCCTGCTGTAAAAATCTTTTTGAACCTGTGAAAAACAGGTACCGTAATGGATTATAAAATCTATTTTACATCCTACTATGATATCTACCTAATGTAAAATTATACGTTATTTTATTTTCTGCTTCCTGTATTTAAGGAAGAAATGTTTTTGAGTTCTTTATTAGCGGGTACCGCAAAGAATAAATAATTGATAAATCATAATCACGTTCCGGAACGAGCACAGATTCTAAAATCTATTTTACATCCGACAATTATATCTACCTAATGTAAAATTATACGTTTTTTTATTTTCTCCTTCCTGTATCTGAAGCAGAAATGTTTTTGAGTTCTTTATTAGCGGGTACCGCAAAGAATAAATAATTGAAAAATCACAATCACGTTCCGAAAAGAGCACAGATTCTAAAATCTATTTTACATCCGACAATGATACCTACCTAATGTAAAAGTATGCCATCTAATATTTAGTTTAGGCTGTAACTATAGAGAACTAAAATTAGAGCTCTTTAAAAGAGGGTACCACAAAGAATAAATAATTGATAAATCACAATCACGTTCCGGAAAGTGCACAGATTCTAAAATCTATTTTACATCCGACAATGATATCTAATTAATGTAAAAGTATACGTTTTTTTTATTTTCTGCTTGCTGTAACTAAAGTTAAAATATTTTTGAACTCGTAAATAACAGGTTCCGTAATGGATTCTAAAATCTACATTACATCCTACTATGATATCTACCTAATGTAAAAGTATACGTTTTTTTTTTTCTGCTTGCTGTATCTAAAGAAGAGATGTTTTTGAGTTCTTCAATAGCGGGTACCGCAAAGAATAAATAATTCATAAATCATAATCACGTTCCGGAACGAGCACAGATTCTAAAATCTATTTTACATCCGACAATTATATCTAACTAATGTAAAAGTATACGTTTTTTATTTTCTGCCTGCTGTAAAAATCTTTTTGAACCTGTGAAAAACAGGTACCGTAATGGATTATAAAATCTATTTTACATCCTACTATGATATCTACCTAATGTAAAATTATACGTTATTTTATTTTCTGCTTCCTGTATTTAAGGAAGAAATGTTTTTGAGTTCTTTATTAGCGGGTACCGCAAAGAAAAGATAATTGATAAATCATAATCACGTTCCGGAACGAGCACAGATTCTAAATTCTATTTTACATCCGACAATAATATCTAACTAATGTAAAAGTATCCTTTTTTTTATTTTCTGCTTGCTGTATCTAAAGAAGAAATGTTTTTGAGTTCTTTAATAGCGGGTACCGCAAAGAATAAATAATTCATAAATCATAATCACGTTCCGGAACGAGCACAGATTCTAAAATCTATTTTACATCCGACAATTATATCTAACTAATGTAAAAGTATACGTTTTTTATTTTCTGCCTGCTGTAAAAATCTTTTTGAACCTGTGAAAAACAGGTACCGTAATGGATTATAAAATCTATTTTACATCCTACTATGATATCTACCTAATGTAAAATTATACGTTATTTTATTTTCTGCTTCCTGTATTTAAGGAAGAAATGTTTTTGAGTTCTTTATTAGCGGGTACCGCAAAGAAAAGATAATTGATAAATCATAATCACGTTCCGGAACGAGCACAGATTCTAAATTCTATTTTACATCCGACAATAATATCTAACTAATGTAAAAGTATCCTTTTTTTTATTTTCTGCTTGCTGTATCTAAAGAAGAAATGTTTTTGAGTTCTTTAATAGCGGGTACAGAAAAGAAAAATAATTGAAAAATCACGATCACGTTCCGAAACAAGCATAGATTCTAAAATCTATTTTACATCCGACAATAATATATAACTAATGTAAAAGTATACATTTTTTTATTTACTGCTTGCTGTAAAAATCTTTTTGAACTCGTAAATAACAGGTTCCGTAATGGATTCTAAAATCTATTTCACATCCTACTATGATATCTAACTAATGTAAAAGTATACGTTTTTTTATTTTCTGCTTGCTGTAACTAAAGTAGAAATGTTTTTGAGTTCTTTAATAGCGGGTACAGCAAAGAATAAATAATTGAAAAATCACGATCACGTTCCGAAACAAGCACAGATTCTAAAATCTATTTTACATCCGACAATAATATCTAACTAATGTAAAAGTATACGTTTTTTATTTTCTGCTTGCTGTAACTAAAGTAAAAATCTTTTTGAACTCGTAAATAACAGGTACCGTAAAGGATTCTAAAATCTATTTAAATCCTACTATGATATCTACCTAATGTAAAATTATACGTTTTTTTATTTTCTACTTCCTGTATCTGAAGCAGAAATGTTTTTGAGTTCATTATTAGCGGGTACCGCAAAGAATAAATAATTGATAAACCACAATCACGTTCCGGAACGAGCACAGATTCTAAAACCTATTTTACATCCTACTATGATATCTACCTAATGTAAAATTATACGTTATTTTATTTTCTGCTTCCTGTATTTAAGGAAGGAATGTTTTTGAGTTCTTTATTTGCGGGTACCGCAAAGAATAAATAATTGATAAATCATAATCACGTTCCGGAACGAGCACAGATTCTAAATTCTATTTTACATCCGACAATAATATCTAACTAATGTAAAAGTATCCTTTTTTTTATTTTCTGCTTGCTGTATCTAAAGAAGAAATGTTTTTGAGTTCTTTAATAGCGGGTACAGCAAAGAAAAATAATTGAAAAATCACGATCACGTTCCGAAACAAGCATAGATTCTAAAATCAATTTTACATCCGACAATAATATATAACTAATGTAAAAGTATACATTTTTTTATTTACTGCTTGCTGTAAAAATCTTTTTGAACTCGTAAATAACAGGTTCCGTAATGGATTCTAAAATCTATTTCACATCCTACTATGATATCTACCTAATGTAAAATTAGACGTTTTTTTATTTTCTGCTTCCTGTATCTAAAGAAGAAATGTTTTTGAGTTCTTTATTAACGGGTACCGCAAAGAATAAATTATTGATAAATCATAATCACGTTCCGGAACGAGCACAGATTCTAAATTCTATTTTACATCCGACAATAATATCTAACTAATGTAAAAGTATACGTTTTTTTATTTACTGCTTGCTGTAACTAAAGTAAAAATCTTTTTGAACTCGTAAATAATAGGTACCGTAATGGATTCTAAAATCTATTTTACATCCGACAATAATATCTACCTAATGTAAAAGTATACGTTTTTTATTTTCTACTTCCTGTATCTAAAGTAGAAATGTTTTTGAGTTCTATAATAGCGGGTACCGCAAAGAATAAATAATTGAAAAATCACGATCACGTTCCGAAACGAGCACAGATTCTAAAATCTATTTTACGTCCGACAATTATATCTAACTAATGTAAAAGTATACGTTTTTTTATTTTCTGCTTTCTGTAAAAATCTTTTTGAACCTGTGAATAACAGGTACCGTAATGGATTCTAAAATCTTTTTTACATCCGACTATGATAGCTAACTAATGTAAAAGTATACTTTTTTTTTATTTTCTGCTTGCTGTAACTAAAGTAAAAATCTTTTTGAACTCGTAAATAATAGGTACCGTAATGGATTCTAAAATCTATTTTACATCCGACAATAATATCTAACTAATGTAAAAGTATACGTTTTTTTATTTTCTGCATGCTGTAACTAAATTAAAAATCTTTTTGAACTCGTAAATAACTGGTACAGTAATGGATTCTAAAATCTATTTACATCCTACTATGATATCTACCTAATGTAAAATTATACGTTTTTTTTATTTTCTACTTCCTGTATCTGAAGCAGAAATGTTTTTGAGTTCTTTTTCAGCGGGTACCGCAAAGAATAAATAATTGATAAACCACAATCACGTTCCGGAAAGAGCACAGATTTTAAAATCTATTTTACATCCGACAATGATATCTAAGTAATGTAAAAGTATACGTTTTTTTTATATTCTGCTTGCTGTAACTAAAGTTAAAGTATTTTTAAACTCGTAAATAACAGGTTCCGTAATGAATTCTAAAATCTACATTATATCCTACTATGATATCTACCTAATGTAAAAGTATACGTTTTTTTATTTTCTGCTTTCTGTATCAAAAGTAGAAATGTTTTTGAGTTCTTTAATAGCGGGTACCGCAAAGAATAAATAATTGAAAAATCACGATCACGTTCCGAAACGAGCACAGATTCTAAAACCTATATTATATCCGACAATAATATCTAACTAATGTAAAAGTATACGTTTTTTTATTTTCTGCTTCCTGTATCTGAAGTAGAAATGTTTTTGAGTTCTTTATTAGCGGGTACCGCAAAGTATAAATAATTGATAAATCATAATCACGTTCCGGAACGAGCACAGATTCTAAAATCTATTTTACATCCGACAATTATATCTACCTAATGTAAAATTATACGTTTTTTTATTTTCTCCTTCCTGTATCTTAAGCAGAAATGTTTTTGAGTTCTTTATTAGCGGGTACCGCAAAGAATAAATAATTGAAAAATCACGATCACGTTCCGAAACGAACACAGATTCTAAAACCTATATTATATCCGACAATAATATCTAACTAATGTAAAAGTATACGTTTTTTTATTTTCTGCTTCCTGTATCTGAAGTAGAAATGTTTTTGAGTTCTTTATTAGCGGGTACCGCAAAGAATAAATAATTGATAAATCACAATCACGTTCCGAAAAGAGCACAGATTCTAAAATCTATTTTACATCCGACAATGATACCTACCTAATGTAAAAGTATGCCATCTAATATTTAGTTTAGGCTGTAACTATAGAGAACTAAAATTAGAGCTCTTTAAAAGAGGGTACCACAAAGAATAAATAATTGATAAATCACAATCACGTTCCGGAAAGTGCACAGATTCTAAAATCTATTTTACATCCGACAATGATATCTAATTAATGTAAAAGTATACGTTTTTTTTATTTTCTGCTTGCTCTAACTAAAGTTAAAATATTTTTGAACTCGTAAATAACAGGTTCTGTAATGGATTCTAAAATCTACATTACATCCTACTATGATATCTACCTAATGTAAAAGTATACATTTTTTTATTTTCTGCTTGCTGTAAAAATCTTTTTGAACCGGTGAATAACAGGTACCGTAATGGATTCTAAAATCTATTTTACATCCTACTATGATACCTACCTAATGTAAAAGTATGCCATCTAATATGCTGTTTAGGCTGTAACTATAGAAATCTAAAATTAGAGCTCTTTGAAAGTACCCTCTTACCCTACAAAGAATAAATAATTGAAAAATCACGATCACGTTCCGAAACAAGAACAGATTCTAAAATCTGTTTTACATCCGACAATAATATCTAACTAATGTAAAAGTATTTGTTTTTTTATTTACTGCTTGCTGAAAAAATCTTTTTGAACTCGTAAATAACAGGTTCCGTAATGGATTCTAAAATCTATTTTACATCCTACTATGATATCTACCTAATGTAAAATTATACGTTTTTTTATTTTCTGCTTCCTGTATCTAAAGAAGAAATGTTATTGAGTTCTTTATTAGCGGGTACCGCAAAGAATAAATAATTGATAAATCACAATCACGTTCCGGAACGAGCAAAGATTCTAAAATCTATTTACATCCTACTGTGATATCTACCAAATGTAAAATTACGCGTTTTTTATTTTCTACTTCCTGTATCTGAAGTAGAAATTTTTTTGAATTCTTTATTAGCGGGTACCGCAAAGAATAAATAATTGATAAATCACAATCACGTTCCGGAACGAGCAAAGATTCTAAAATCTATTTACATCCTACTATGATATCTACCTAATGTAAAATTACGCGTTTTTTTATTTTCTGCTTCCTGTATTTAAGGAAGAAATGCTTTTGAGTTCTTTATTAGCGGGTACCGCAAAGAATAAATAATTGATAAATCATAATCACGTTCGGAACGAGATTATGATTTATCAATTATTATGAGACAAGCAGATTTTCTGCTTGCTGTAAAAATCTTTTTGAACCTGTGAATAACAGGTACCGTAATGGATTCTAAAATCTATTTTACATCCTACTATGATACCTACCTAATGTAAAAGTATGCCATCTAATATTTAGTTTAGGCTGTAACTATAGAGAACTAAAATTAGAGCTCTTTAAAAGAGGGTACCACAAAGAATAAATAATTGATAAATCACAATCACGTTCCGGAAAGTGCACAGATTCTAAAATCTATTTTACATCCGACAATGATATCTAATTCATGTAAGAGTATACGTTTTTCTTATTTTCTGCTTGCTGTAACTAAAGTTAAAATATTTTTGAACTCGTAAATAACAGGTTCCGTAATGGATTCTAAAATCTACATTACATCCTACTATGATATCTACCTAATGTAAAAGTATACGTTTTTTATTTTCTGCTTGCTGTATCTAAAGAAGAGATGTTTTTGAGTTCTTCAATAGCGGGTACCGCAAAGAATAAATAATTCATAAATCATAATCACGTTCCGGAACGAGCACAGATTCTAAAATCTATTTTACATCCGACAATTATATCTAACTAATGTAAAAGTATACGTTTTTTATTTTCTGCCTGCTGTAAAAATCTTTTTGAACCTGTGAAAAACAGGTACCGTAATGGATTATAAAATCTATTTTACATCCTACTATGATATCTACCTAATGTAAAATTATACGTTATTTTATTTTCTGTTTCCTGTATTTAAGGAAGAAATGTTTTTGAGTTCTTTATTAGCGGGTACCGCAAAGAATAAATAATTGATAAATCATAATCACGTTCGGAACGAGCACAGATTCTAAATTCTATTTTACATCCGACAATAATATCTAACTAATGTAAAAGTATACGTTTTTTTATTTACTGCTTACTTTATCTAAAGTAGAAATGTTTTTAAGTTCTTTAATAGCGGGTACAGCAAAGAATTAATAATTGAAAAATCACAATCACGTTCCGGAACGAGCACAGATTTTAAAATCTATTTTACGTCCAACAATGATATCTAACTAATGTAAAAGTATACATTTTTTTATTTTCTGCTTGATGTAAAAATCTTTTTGAACCTGTGAATAACAGGTACCGTAATGGATTCTAAAATCTATTTTACATCCTACTATGATACCTTCCTAATGTAAAAGTATGCCATCTAATATGCTGTTTAGGCTGTAACTATAGAAAACAAAATTAGAGCTCTTTAAAAGTACCCTCTTACCCTACAAAGAATAAATAATTGAAAAATCACGATCACGTTCCGAAACAAGAACAGATTCTAAAATCTATTTTACATCCGACAATAATATCTAACTAATGTAAAAGTATTCGTTTTTTTATTTACTGCTTGCTGAAAAAATCTTTTTGAACTCGTAAATAACAGGTTCCGTAATGGATTCTAAAATCTATTTTACATCCTACTATGATATCTACCTAATGTAAAATTATACGTTTTTTTATTTTCTGCTTCCTGTATCTAAAGAAGAAATGTTTTTGAGTGATTTATTAGCGGGTACCGCAAAGAATAAATAATTGATAAATCACAATCACGTTCCGGAACGAGCAAAGATTCTAGAATCTATTTACATCCTACCATGATATCTACCTAATGTAAAATTACGCGTTTTTTTATTTTCTGCTTTCTGTATCTAAAGAAGAACTGTTTTTGAGTTCTTTATTAGCGGGTACCACAAAGAATAAGTAATTGATAAATCATAATCACGTTCCGGAACGAGCACAGATTCTAAATTCTATTTTACATCCGACAATAATATCTAACTAATGTAAAAGTATACGTTTTTTTATTTTCTGCTTGCTTTATCTAAAGTAGAAATGTTTTTGAGTTCTTTAATAGCGGGTACAGCAAAGAATTAATAATTGAAAAATCACAATCACGTTCCGGAACGAGCACAGATTCTAAAATCTATTTTACGTCCAACAATGATATCTAACTAATGTAAAAGTATTCGTTTTTTTATTTACTGCTTGCTGAAAAAATCTTTTTGAACTCGTAAATAACAGGTTCCGTAATGGATTCTAAAATCTATTTTACATCCTACTATGATATCTACCTAATGTAAAATTATACGTTTTTTTATTTTCTGCTTCCTGTATCTAAAGAAGAAATGTTTTTGAGTTCTTTATTAGCGGGTACCGCAAAGAATAAATAATTGATAAATCATAATCACGTTCCGGAACGAGCACAGATTCTAAATTCTATTTTACATCCGACAATTATATCTAACTAATGTAAAAGTATACGTTTTTTATTTTCTGCCTGCTGTAAAAATCTTTTTGAACCTGTGAAAAACAGGTACCGTAATGGATTATAAAATCTATTTTACATCCTACTATGATATCTACCTAATGTAAAATTATACGTTATTTTATTTTCTGCTTTCTGTATTTAAGAAAGAAAATTTTTTGAGTTCTTTATTAGCGGGTACAGCAAAGAATTAATAATTGAAAAATCACAATCACGTTCCGGAACGAGCACAGATTCTAAAATCTATTTTACGTCCAACAATGATATCTAACTAATGTAAAAGTATACATCTTTTTATTTTCTGCTTGCTGTAAAAATCTTTTTGAACCTGTGAATAACAGGTACCGTAATGGATTCTAAAATCTATTTTACATTCTACTATGATACCTACCTAATGTAAAAGTATGCCATCTAATATGCTGTTTAGGCTGTAACTATAGAAAACTAAAATTAGAGCTCTTTAAAAGTACCCTCTTACCCTACAAAGAATAAATAATTGAAAAATCACGATCACGTTCCGAAACAAGAACAGATTCTAATATCTATTTTACATCCGACAATAATATCTAACTAATGTAAAAGTATTCGTTTTTTTATTTACTGCTTGCTGAAAAAATCTTTTTGAACTCGTAAATAACAGGTTCCGTAATGGATTCTAAAATCTATTTTACATCCTACTATGATATCTACCTAATGTTAAATTATACGTTTTTTTATTTTCTGCTTCCTGTATCTAAAGAAGAAATGTTTTTGAGTTCTTTATTAGCGGGTACCGCAAAGAATAAATAATTGATAAATCACAATCACGTTCCGGAACGAGCAAAGATTCTAAAATCTATTTACATCCTACTATGATATCTACCTAATGTTAAATTATACGTTTTTTTATTTTCTGCTTCCTGTATCTAAAGAAGAAATGTTTTTGAGTTCTTTATTAGCGGGTACCGCAAAGAATAAATAATTGATAAATCATAATCACGTTCCGGAACGAGCACAGATTCTAAATTCTATTTTACATCCGACAATAATATCTAACTAATGTAAAAGTATACGTTTTTTTATTTTCTGCTTGCTGTATCTAAAGTAGAAATGTTTTTGAGTTCTATAATAGCGGGTACCGCAAAGAATAAATAATTGAAAAATCACGATCACGTTCCGAAACGAGCACAGATTCTAAAATCTATTTTACGTCCGACAATTATATCTAACTAATGTAAAAGTATACGTTTTTTTATTTTCTGCTTGCTGTAAAAATCTTTTTGAACCTGTGAATAACAGGTACCGTAATGGATTCTGAAATCTTTTTTACATCCGACTATGATAGCTAACTAATGTAAAAGTATACTTTTTTTTTATTTTCTGCTTGCTGTAACTAAAGTAAAAATCTTTTTGAACTCGTAAATAATAGGTACCGTAATGGATTCTAAAATCTATTTTACATCCGACAATAATATCTAACTAATGTAAAAGTATACGTTTTTTTATTTTCTGCATGCTGTAACTAAATTAATAATCTTTTTGAACTCGTAAATAACTGGTACCGTATTAGATTTTAATATCTACATTACATCCTACTATGATATCTACGTAATGTAAAAGTATACGTTTTTTTATTTTCTGCTTGCTGTAACTAAAGTAAAAATCTTTTTGAACTCGTAAATAACAGGTACCGTAATGGATTCTAAAATCTATTTACATCCTACTATGATATCTACCTAATGTAAAATTATACGTTTTTTTTATTTTCTACTTCCTGTATCTGAAGCAGAAATGTTTTTGAGTTCTTTTTCAGCGGGTACCGCAAAGAATAAATAATTGATAAACCACAATCACGTTCCGGAAAGAGCACAGATTTTAAAATCTATTTTACATCCGACAATGATATCTAAGTAATGTAAAAGTATACGTTTTTTTTATATTCTGCTTGCTGTAACTAAAGTTAAATTATTTTTAAACTCGTAAATAACAGGTTCCGTAATGGATTGTAAAATCTACATTATATCCTACTATGATATCTACCTAATGTAAAAGTATACGTTTTTTTATTTTCTGCTTTCTGTATCAAAAGTAGAAATGTTTTTGAGTTCTTTATTAGCGGGTACCGCAAAGAATAAATAATTGAAAAATCACGATCACGTTCCGAAACAAGCATAGATTCTAAAATCTATTTTACATCCGACAATAATATATAACTAATGTAAAAGTCTACATTTTTTTATTTACTGCTTGCTGTAAAAATCTTTTTGAACTCGTAAATAACAGGTTCCGTAATGGATTCTAAAATCTATTTCACATCCTACTATGATATCTACCTAATGTAAAATTAGACGTTTTTTTATTTTCTGCTTCCTGTATCTAAAGAAGAAATGTTTTTGAGTTCTTTATTAGCGGGTACCGCAAAGAATAAATTATTGATAAATCATAATCACGTTCCGGAACGAGCACAGATTCTAAATTCTATTTTACATCCGACAATAACATCTAACTAATGTAAAAGTATACGTTTTTTTATTTTCTGCTTGCTGTAACTAAAGTAGAAATGTTTTTGAGTTCTTTAATAGCGGGTACAGCAAGGAATAAATAATTGAAAAATCACGATCACGTTCCGAAACAAGAACAGATTCTAATATCTATTTTACATCCGACAATAATATCTAACTAATGTAAAAGTATTTGTTTTTTTATTTACTGCTTGCTGAAAAAATCTTTTTGAACTCGTAAATAACAGGTTCCGTAATGGATTCTAAAATCTATTTTACATCCTACTATGATATCTACCTAATGTAAAATTATACGTTTTTTTATTTTCTGCTTCCTGTATCTAAAGAAGAACTGTTTTTGAGTTCTTTATTAGCGGGTACCGCAAAGAATAAGTAATTGATAAATCATAATCACGTTCCGGAACGAGAACAGATTCTAAATTCTATTTTACATCCGACAATAATATCTAACTAATGTAAAAGTATACGTTTTTTTATTTTCTGCTTGCTTTATCTAAAGTAGAAATGTTTTTGTGTTCTTTAATAGCGGGTACAGCAAAGAATTAATAATTGAAAAATCACAATCACGTTCCGGAACGAGCACAGATTCTAAAATCTATTTTACGTCCAACAATGATATCTAACTAATGTAAAAGTATACATTTTTTTATTTTCTGCTTGCTGTAAAAATCTTTTTGAACTTGTGAATAACAGGTACCGTAATGGATTCTAAAATCTATTTTACATCCTACTATGATACCTACCTAATGTAAAAGTATGCCATCTAATATTCTGTTTAGGCTGTAACTATAGAAAACTAAAATTAGAGCTCTTTAAAAGTACCCTCTTACCCTACAAAGAATAAATAATTGAAAAATCACGATCACGTTCCGAAACAAGAACAGATTCTAATATCTATTTTACATCCGACAATAATATCTAACTAAAGTAAAAGTATTCGTTTTTTTATTTACTGCTTGCTGAAAAAATCTTTTTGAACTCGTAAATAACAGGTTCCGTAATGGATTCTAAAATCTATTTTACATCCTACTATGATATCTACCTAATGTAAAATTATACGTTTTTTTATTTTCTGCTTCCTGTATCTAAAGAAGAAATGTTTTTGAGTTCTTTATTAGTTGGTACCGCAAAGAATAAATAATTGATAAATCATAATCACGTTCCGGAACGAGCACAGATTCTAAATTCTATTTTACATCCGACAATAATATCTAACTAATGTAAAAGTATACGTTTTTTTATTTTCTGCTTGCTGTATCTAAAGTAGAAATGTTTTTGAGTTCTATAATAGCGGGTACCGCAAAGAATAAATAATTGAAAAATCACGATCACGTTCCGAAACGAGCACAGATTCTAAAATCTATTTTACGTCCGACAATTATATCTAACTAATGTAAAAGTATACGTTTTTTTATTTTCAGCTTGCTGTAAAAATCTTTTTGAACCTGTGAATAACAGGTACCGTAATGGATTCTAAAATCTTTTTTACATCCGACTATGATAGCTAACTAATGTAAAAGTATACTTTTTTTTTATTTTCTGCTTGCTGTAACTAAAGTAAAAATCTTTTTGAACTCGTAAATAATAGGTACCGTAATGGATTCTAAAATCTATTTTACATCCGACAATAATATCTAACTAATGTAAAAGTATAAGTTTTTTTATTTTCTGCATGCTGTAACTAAATTAAAAATCTTTTTGAACTCGTAAATAACTGGTACCGTATTAGATTTTAATATCTACATTACATCCTACTATGATATCTACGTAATGTAAAAGTATACGTTTTTTTATTTTCTGCTTGCTGTAACTAAAGTAAAAATCTTTTTGAACTCGTAAATAACAGGTACCGTAATGGATTCTAAAATCTATTTACATCCTACTATGATATCTACCTAATGTAAAATTATACGTTATTTTTATTTTCTACTTCCTGTATCTAAAGAAGAAATGTTTTTGAGTTCTTTATTAGCGGGTACCGCAAAGAATAAATAATTGATAAATCATAATCACGTTCCGGAACGAGCACAGATTCTAAATTCTATTTTACATCCGACAATAATATCTAACTAATGTAAAAGTATACGTTTTTTTATTTTCTGCTTGCTGTATCTAAAGTAGAAATGTTTTTGAGTTCTATAATAGCGGGTACCGCAAAGAATAAATAATTGAAAAATCACGATCACGTTCCGAAACGAGCACAGATTCTAAAATCTATTTTACGTCCGACAATTATATCTAACTAATGTAAAAGTATACGTTTTTTTATTTTCTGCTTGCTGTAAAAATCTTTTTGAACCTGTGAATAACAGGTACCGTAATGGATTCTAAAATCTTTTTTACATCCGACTATGATAGCTAACTAATGTAAAAGTATACTTTTTTTTTATTTTCTGCTTGCTGTAACTAAAGTAAAAATCTTTTTGAACTCGTAAATAATAGGTACCGTAATGGATTCTAAAATCTATTTTACATCCGACAATAATATCTAACTAATGTAAAAGTATACGTTTTTTTATTTTCTGCATGCTGTAACTAAATTAAAAATCTTTTTGAACTCGTAAATAACTGGTACCGTATTAGATTTTAATATCTACATTACATCCTACTATGATATCTACGTAATGTAAAAGTATACGTTTTTTTATTTTCTGCATGCTGTAACTAAAGTAAAAATCTTTTTGAACTCGTAAATAACAGGTACCGTAATGGATTCTAAAATCTATTTACATCCTACTAGGATATCTACCTAATGTAAAATTATACGTTTTTTTTATTTTCTACTTCCTGTATCTGAAGCAGAAATGTTTTTGAGTTCTTTTTCAGCGGGTACCGCAAAGAATAAATAATTGATAAACCACAATCACGTTCCGGAAAGAGCACAGATTTTAAAATCTATTTTACATCCGACAATGATATCTAAGTAATGTAAAAGTATACGTTTTTTTTATATTCTGCTTGCTGTAACTAAAGTTAAATTATTTTTAAACTCGTAAATAACAGGTTCTGTAATGGATTCTAAAATCTACATTATATCCTACTATGATATCTACCTAATGTAAAAGTATACGTTTTTTTATTTTCTGCTTTCTGTATCAAAAGTAGAAATGTTTTTGAGTTCTTTATTAGCGGGTACCGCAAAGAATAAATAATTGATAAATCATAATCACGTTCCGGAACGAGCACAGATTCTAAAATCTATTTTACATCCGACAATTATATCTACCTAATGTAAAATTATACGTTTTTTTATTTTCTCCTTCCTGTATCTGAAGCAGAAATGTTTTTGAGTTCTTTATTAGCGGGTACCGCAAAGAATAAATAATTGAAAAATCACAATCACGTTCCGGAAAGAGCACAGATTCTAAAATCTATTTTACATCCGACAATGATACCTACCTAATGTAAAAGTATGCCATCTAATATTTAGTTTAGGCTGTAACTATAGAGAACTAAAATTAGAGCTCTTTAAAAGAGGGTACCACAAAGAATAAATAATTGATAAATCACAATCACGTTCCGGAAAGTGCACAGATTCTAAAATCTATTTTACATCCGACAATGATATCTAATTAATGTAAAAGTATACGTTTTTTTTATTTTCTGCTTGCTGTAACTAAAGTTAAAATATTTTTGAACTCGTAAATAACAGGTTCCGTAATGGATTCTAAAATCTACATTACATCCTACTATGATATCTACCTAATGTAAAAGTATACATTTTTTTATTTTCTGCTTGCTGTAAAAATCTTTTTGAACCGGTGAATAACAGGTACCGTAATGGATTCTAAAATCTATTTTACATCCTACTATGATACCTACCTAATGTAAAAGTATGCCATCTAATATGCTGTTTAGGCTGTAACTATAGAAATCTAAAATTAGAGCTCTTTGAAAGTACCCTCTTACCCTACAAAGAATAAATAATTGAAAAATCACGATCACGTTCCGAAACAAGAACAGATTCTAAAATCTATTTTACATCCGACAATAATATCTAACTAATGTAAAAGTATTCGTTTTTTTATTTACTGCTTGCTGAAAAAATCTTTTTGAACTCGTAAATAACAGGTTCCGTAATGGATTCTAAAATCTATTTTACATCCTACTATGATATCTACCTAATGTAAAATTATACGTTTTTTTATTTTCTGCTTCCTGTATCTAAAGAAGAAATGTTTTTGAGTTCTTTATTAGCGGGTACCGCAAAGAATAAATAATTGATAAATCACAATCACGTTCCGGAACGAGCAAAGATTCTAAAATCTATTTTACATCCGACAATAATATCTAACTAATGTAAAAGTATTCGTTTTTTTATTTACTGCTTGCTGAAAAAATCTTTTTGAACTCGTAAATAACAGGTTCCGTAATGGATTCTAAAATCTATTTTACATCCTACTATGATATCTACCTAATGTAAAATTATACGTTTTTTTATTTTCTGCTTCCTGTATCTAAAGAAGAAATGTTTTTGAGTTCTTTATTAGCGGGTACCGCAAAGAATAAATAATTGATAAATCACAATCACGTTCCGGAACGAGCAAAGATTCTAAAATCTATTTACATCCTACTGTGATATCTACCAAATGTAAAATTACGCGTTTTTTATTTTCTACTTCCTGTATCTGAAGTAGAAATTTTTTTGAATTCTTTATTAGCGGGTACCGCAAAGAATAAATAATTGATAAATCACAATCACGTTCCGGAACGAGCAAAGATTCTAACATCTATTTTACGTCCAACAATGATATCTAACTAATGTAAAAGTATACATTTTTTTATTTTCTGCTTGCTGTAAAAATCTTTTTGAACCGGTGAATAACAGGTACCGTAATGGATTCTAAAATCTATTTTACATCCTACTATGATACCTACCTAATGTAAAAGTATGCCATCTAATATGCTGTTTAGGCTGTAACTATAGAAATCTAAAATTAGAGCTCTTTGAAAGTACCCTCTTACCCTACAAAGAATAAATAATTGAAAAATCACGATCACGTTCCGAAACAAGAACAGATTCTAAAATCTATTTTACATCCGACAATAATATCTAACTAATGTAAAAGTATTCGTTTTTTTATTTACTGCTTGCTGAAAAAATCTTTTTGAACTCGTAAATAACAGGTTCCGTAATGGATTCTAAAACCTATTTTACATCCTACTATGATATCTACCTAATGTAAAATTATACGTTTTTTTATTTTCTGCTTCCTGTATCTAAAGAAGAAATGTTTTTGAGTTCTTTATTAGCGGGTACCGCAAAGAATAAATAATTGATAAATCACAATCACGTTCCGGAACGAGCAAAGATTCTAAAATCTATTTACATCCTACTGTGATATCTACCAAATGTAAAATTACGCGTTTTTTATTTTCTACTTCCTGTATCTGAAGTAGAAATTTTTTTGAATTCTTTATTAGCGGGTACCGCAAAGAATAAATAATTGATAAATCACAATCACGTTCCGGAACGAGCAAAGATTCTAAAATCTATTTACATCCTACTATGATATCTACCTAATGTAAAATTACGCGTTTTTTTATTTTCTGCTTCCTGTATCTAAAGAAGAACTGTTTTTGAGTTCTTTATTAGCGGGTACCGCAAAGAATAAATAATTGATAAATCATAATCACGTTCCGGAACGAGCACAGATTCTAAATTCTATTTTACATCCGACAATAATATCTAACTAATGTGAAATTACGCGTTTTTTTTTTTCTACTTCCTGTATCTGAAGTAGAAATGTTTTTGAGTTCTTTATTAGCGGGTACCGCAAAGAATAAATAATTAATAAATCATAATCACGTTCCGTAACGAGCACAGACTTTAGTATCTATTTTACCTCCGATAATTAAATCTAACTAATGTAAAAGTATACGTTTTTTTATTTTCTGCTTGCTGTAAAAATCTTTTTGAACCTGTGAATAACAGGTACCGTAATGGATTCTAAAATCTATTTTACATCCTACTATGATATCTACCTAATCTAAAATTATACGTTTTTTTATTTTCTGCTTGCTGTATCTAAAGAAGAACTGTTTTTGAGTTCTTTATTAGCGGGTACCGCAAAAAATAAATAATTGATAAATCTTAATCACGTTACGGAACGAGCACAGATTCTAAATTCTATTTTACATCCGACAATAATATTTACCTAATGTAAAATTAAGCGTTTTTTCTTTTCTACTTCCTTTATCTGAAGTAGAAATGTTTTTGAGTTCTTTATTTGCGGGTACCGCAAAGAATAAATAATTAATAAATCATAATCACGTTCCGTAACGAGCACAGACTTTAGTATCTATTTTACGTCCAACAATGATATCTAACTAATGTAAAAGTATACATTTTTTTATTTTCTGCTTGCTGTAAAAATCTTTTTGAACCTGTGAATAACAGGTACCGTAATGGATTCTAAAATCTATTTTACATCCTACTATGATACCTACCTAATGTAAAAGTATGCCATCTAATATTTAGTTTAGGCTGTAACTATAGAGAACTAAAATTAGAGCTCTTTAAAAGAGGGTACCACAAAGAATAAATAATTGATAAATCACAATCACGTTCCGGAAAGTGCACAGATTCTAAAATCTATTTTACATCCGACAATGATATCTAATTAATGTAAGAGTATACGTTTTTCTTATTTTCTGCTTGCTGTAACTAAAGTTAAAATATTTTTGAACTCGTAAATAACAGGTTCCGTAATGGATTCTAAAATCTACATTACATCCTACTATGATATCTACCTAATGTAAAAGTATACGTTTTTTTTTTTCTGCTTGCTGTATCTAAAGAAGAGATGTTTTTGAGTTCTTCAATAGCGGGTACCGCAAAGAATAAATAATTCATAAATCATAATCACGTTCCGGAACGAGCACAGATTCTAAAATCTATTTTACATCCGACAATTATATCTAACTAATGTAAAAGTATACGTTTTTTATTTTCTGCCTGCTGTAAAAATCATTTTGAACCTGTAAAAAACAGGTACCGTAATGGATTATAAAATCTATTTTACATCCTACTATGATATCTACCTAATGTAAAATTATACGTTATTTTATTTTCTGCTTCCTGTATTTAAGGAAGAAATGTTTTTGAGTTCTTTATTAGCGGGTACCGCAAAGAATAAATAATTGATAAATCATAATCACGTTCGGAACGAGCACAGATTCTAAATTCTATTTTACATCCGACAATAATATCTAACTAATGTAAAAGTATACGTTTTTTTATTTACTGCTTACTTTATCTAAAGTAGAAATGTTTTTGAGTTCTTTAATAGCGGGTACAGCAAAGAATTAATAATTGAAAAATCACAATCACGTTCCGGAACGAGCACAGATTTTAAAATCTATTTTACGTCCAACAATGATATCTAACTAATGTAAAAGTATACATTTTTTTATTTTCTGCTTGATGTAAAAATCTTTTTGAACCTGTGAATAACAGGTACCGTAATGGATTCTAAAATCTATTTTACATCCTACTATGATACCTACCTAATGTAAAAGTATGCCATCTAATATGCTGTTTAGGCTGTAACTATAGAAAACAAAATTAGAGCTCTTTAAAAGTACCCTCTTACCCTACAAAGAATAAATAATTGAAAAATCACGATCACGTTCCGAAACAAGAACAGATTCTAAAATCTATTTTACATCCGACAATAATATCTAACTAATGTAAAAGTATTCGTTTTTTTATTTACTGCTTGCTGAAAAAATCTTTTTGAACTCGTAAATAACAGGTTCCGTAATGGATTCTAAAATCTATTTTACATCCTACTATGATATCTACCTAATGTAAAATTATACGTTTTTTTATTTTCTGCTTCCTGTATCTAAAGAAGAAATGTTTTTGAGATCTTTATTAGCGGGTACCGCAAAGAATAAATAATTGATAAATCATAATCACGTTCCGGAACGAGCACAGATTCTAAATTCTATTTTACATCCGACAATAATATCTAACTAATGTAAAAGTATACGTTTTTTTATTTTCTGCTTGCTGTATCTAAAGTAGAAATGTTTTTGAGTTCTATAATAGCGGGTACCGCAAAGAATAAATAATTGAAAAATCACGATCACGTTCCGAAACGAGCACAGATTCTAAAATCTATTTTACGTCCGACAATTATATCTAACTAATGTAAAAGTATACGTTTTTTTATTTTCTGCTTGCTGTAAAAATCTTTTTGAACCTGTGAATAACAGGTACCGTAATGGATTCTAAAATCTTTTTTACATCCGACTATGATAGCTAACTAATGTAAAAGTATACTTTTTTTTTATTTTCTGCTTGCTGTAACTAAAGTAAAAATCTTTTTGAACTCGTAAATAATAGGTACCGTAATGGATTCTAAAATCTATTTTACATCCTACTATGATATCTACCTAATGTAAAAGTATACGTTTTTTTTTTCTGCTTGCTGTATCTAAAGAAGAGATGTTTTTGAGTTCTTCAATAGCGGGTACCGCAAAGAATAAATAATTCATAAATCATAATCACGTTCCGGAACGAGCACAGATTCTAAAATCTATTTTACATCCGACAATTATATCTAACTAATGTAAAAGTATACGTTTTTTATTTTCTGCCTGCTGTAAAAATCTTTTTGAACCTGTGAAAAACAGGTACCGTAATGGATTATAAAATCTATTTTACATCCTACTATGATATCTACCTAATTTAAAATTATACGTTATTTTATTTTCTGCTTCCTGTATTTAAGAAAGAAATGTTTTTGAGTTCTTTATTAGCGGGTACAGCAAAGAATTAATAATTGAAAAATCACAATCACGTTCCGGAACGAGCACAGATTCTAAAATCTATTTTACGTCTAACAATGATATCTAACTAATGTAAAAGTATACATCTTTTTATTTTCTGCTTGCTGTAAAAATCTTTTTGAACCTGTGAATAACAGGTACCGTAATGGATTCTAAAATCTATTTTACATTCTACTATGATATCTACCTAATGTAAAATTATACGTTTTTTTTATTTTCTACTTCCTGTATCTGAAGCAGAAATGTTTTTGAGTTCTTTTTCAGCGGGTACCGCAAAGAATAAATAATTGATAAACCACAATCACGTTCCGGAAAGAGCACAGATTTTAAAATCTATTTTACATCCGACAATGATATCTAAGTAATGTAAAAGTATACGTTTTTTTTATATTCTGCTTGCTGTAACTAAAGTTAAATTATTTTTAAACTCGTAAATAACAGGTTCCGTAATGGATTATAAAATCTACATTATATCCTACTGTGATATCTACCTAATGTAAAATTATACGTTTTTTTATTTTCTGCTTTCTGTATCAAAAGTAGAAATGTTTTTGAGTTCTTTATTAGCGGGTACCGCAAAGAATAAATAATTGAAAAATCACGATCACGTTCCGAAACAAGCATAGATTCTAAAATCTATTTTACATCCGACAATAATATATAACTAATGTAAAAGTATACATTTTTTTATTTACTGCTTGCTGTAAAAATCTTTTTGTACTCGTAAATAACAGGTTCCGTAATGGATTCTAAAATCTATTTCACATCCTACTATGATATCTACCTAATGTAAAATTAGACGTTTTTTTATTTTCTGCTTCCTGTATCTAAAGAAGAAATGTTTTTGAGTTCTTTATTAGCGGGTACCGCAAAGAATAAATTATTGATAAATCATAATCACGTTCCGGAACGAGCACAGATTCTAAATTCTATTTTACATCCGACAATAACATCTAACTAATGTAAAAGTATACGTTTCTTTATTTTCTGCTTGCTGTAACTAAAGTAGAAATGTTTTTGAGTTCTTTAATAGCGGGTACAGCAAAGAATAAATAATTGAAAAATCACGATCACGTTCCGAAACAAGAACAGATTCTAATATCTATTTTACATCCGACAATAATATCTAACTAATGTAAAAGTATTTGTTTTTTTATTTACTGCTTGCTGAAAAAATCTTTTTGAACTCGTAAATAACAGGTTCCGTAATGGATTCTAAAATCTATTTTACATCCTACTATGATATCTACCTAATGTAAAATTATACGTTTTTTTATTTTCTGCTTCCTGTATCTAAAGAAGAAATGTTTTTGAGTTCTTTATTAGCGGGTACCGCAAAGAATAAATAATTGATAAATCATAATCACGTTCCGGAACGAGCACAGATTCTAAATTCTATTTTACATCCGACAATAATATCTAACTAATGTAAAAGTATACGTTTTTTTATTTTCTGCTTGCTGTATCTAAAGTAGAAATGTTTTTGAGTTCTATAATAGCGGGTACCGCAAAGAATAAATAATTGAAAAATCACGATCACGTTCCGAAACGAGCACAGATTCTAAAATCTATTTTACGTCCGACAATTATATCTAACTAATGTAAAAGTATACGTTTTTTTATTTTCTGCTTGCTGTAAAAATCTTTTTGAACCTTTGAATAACAGGTACCGTAATGGATTCTAAAATCTTTTTTACATCCGACTATGATAGCTAACTAATGTAAAAGTATACTTTTTTTTTATTTTCTGCTTGCTGTAACTAAAGTAAAAATCTTTTTGAACTCGTAAATAATAGGTACCGTAATGGATTCTAAAATCTATTTTACATCCGACAATAATATCTAACTAATGTAAAAGTATACGTTTTTTTATTTTCTGCATGCTGTAACTAAATTAATAATCTTTTTGAACTCGTAAATAACTGGTACCGTATTAGATTTTAATATCTACATTACATCCTACTATGATATCTACGTAATGTAAAAGTATACGTTTTTTTATTTTCTGCTTGCTGTAACTAAAGTAAAAATCTTTTTGAACTCGTAAATAACAGGTTCCGTAATGGATTCTAAAATCTATTTCACATCCTACTATGATATCTACCTAATGTAAAATTAGACGTTTTTTTATTTTCTGCTTCCTGTATCTAAAGAAGAAATGTTTTTGAGTTCTTTATTAGCGGGTACCGCAAAGAATAAATAATTGATAAATCATAATCACGTTCCGGAACGAGCACAGATTCTAAATTCTATTTAACATCCGACAATAATATCTAACTAATGTAAAAGTATACGTTTTTTTATTTTCTGCTTGCTGTATCTAAAGTAGAAATGTTTTTGAGTTCTATAATAGCGGGTACCGCAAAGAATAAATAATTGAAAAATCACGATCACGTTCCGAAACGAGCACAGATTCTAAAATCTATTTTACGTCCGACAATTATATCTAACTAATGTAAAAGTATACGTTTTTTTATTTTCTGCTTGCTGTAAAAATCTTTTTGAACCTTTGAATAACAGGTACCGTAATGGATTCTAAAATCTTTTTTACATCCGACTATGATAGCTAACTAATGTAAAAGTATACTTTTTTTTTATTTTCTGCTTGCTGTAACTAAAGTAAAAATCTTTTTGAACTCGTAAATAATAGGTACCGTAATGGATTCTAAAATCTATTTTACATCCGACAATAATATCTAACTAATGTAAAAGTATACGTTTTTTTATTTTCTGCTTGCTGTAACTAAAGTAGAGATGTTTTTGAGTTCTTTAATAGCGGGTACAGCAAGGAATAAATAATTGAAAAATCACGATCACGTTCCGAAACAAGAACAGATTCTAATATCTATTTTACATCCGACAATAATATCTAACTAATGTAAAAGTATTTGTTTTTTTATTTACTGCTTGCTGAAAAAATCTTTTTGAACTTGTGAATAACAGGTACCGTAATGGATTCTAAAATCTATTTTACATCCTACTATGATACCTACCTAATGTAAAAGTATGCCATCTAATATTCTGTTTAGGCTGTAACTATAGAAAACTAAAATTAGAGCTCTTTAAAAGTACCCTCTTACCCTACAAAGAATAAATAATTGAAAAATCACGATCACGTTCCGAAACAAGAACAGATTCTAATATCTATTTTACATCCGACAATAATATCTAACTAAAGTAAAAGTATTCGTTTTTTTATTTACTGCTTGCTGAAAAAATCTTTTTGAACTCGTAAATAACAGGTTCCGTAATGGATTCTAAAATCTATTTTACATCCTACTATGATATCTACCTAATGTAAAATTATACGTTTTTTTATTTTCTGCTTCCTGTATCTAAAGAAGAAATGTTTTTGAGTTCTTTATTAGTTGGTACCGCAAAGAATAAATAATTGATAAATCATAATCACGTTCCGGAACGAGCACAGATTCTAAATTCTATTTTACATCCGACAATAATATCTAACTAATGTAAAAGTATACGTTTTTTTATTTTCTGCTTGCTGTATCTAAAGTAGAAATGTTTTTGAGTTCTATAATAGCGGGTACCGCAAAGAATAAATAATTGAAAAATCACGATCACGTTCCGAAACGAGCACAGATTCTAAAATCTATTTTACGTCCGACAATTATATCTAACTAATGTAAAAGTATACGTTTTTTTATTTTCTGCTTGCTGTAAAAATCTTTTTGAACCTGTGAATAACAGGTACCGTAATGGATTCTAAAATCTTTTTTACATCCGACTATGATAGCTAACTAATGTAAAAGTATACTTTTTTTTTATTTTCTGCTTGCTGTAACTAAAGTAAAAATCTTTTTGAACTCGTAAATAATAGGTACCGTAATGGATTCTAAAATCTATTTTACATCCGACAATAATATCTAACTAATGTAAAAGTATACGTTTTTTTTATTTTCTGCATGCTGTAACTAAATTAAAAATCTTTTTGAACTCGTAAATAACTGGTACCGTATTAGATTTTAATATCTACATTACATCCTACTATGATATCTAACTAATGTAAAAGTATACATTTTTTTATTTTCTGCTTGCTGTAAAAATCTTTTTGAACTTGTGAATAACAGGTACCGTAATGGATTCTAAAATCTATTTTACATCCTACTATGATACCTACCTAATGTAAAAGTATGCCATCTAATATGCTGTTTAGGCTGTAACTATAGAAAACTAAAATTAGAGCTCTTTAAAAGTACCCTCTTACCCTACAAAGAATAAATAATTGAAAAATCACGATCACGTTCCGAAACAAGAACAGATTCTAATATCTATTTTACATCCGACAATAATATCTAACTAAAGTAAAAGTATTCGTTTTTTTATTTACTGCTTGCTGAAAAAATCTTTTTGAACTCGTAAATAACAGGTTCCGTAATGGATTCTAAAATCTATTTTACATCCTACTATGATATCTACCTAATGTAAAATTATACGTTTTTTTATTTTCTGCTTGCTGTATCTAAAGTAGAAATGTTTTTGAGTTCTATAATAGCGGGTACCGCAAAGAATAAATAATTGATAAATCATAATCACGTTCCGGAACGAGCACAGATTCTAAATTCTATTTTACATCCGACAATAATATCTAACTAATGTAAAAGTATACGTTTTTTTATTTTCTGCTTGCTGTATCTAAAGTAGAAATGTTTTTGAGTTCTATAATAGCGGGTACCGCAAAGAATAAATAATTGATAAATCATAATCACGTTCCGGAACGAGCACAGATTCTAAATTCTATTTTACATCCGACAATAATATCTAACTAATGTAAAAGTATACGTTTTTTTATTTTCTGCTTGCTGTATCTAAAGTAGAAATGTTTTTGAGTTCTATAATAGCGGGTACCGCAAAGAATAAATAATTGAAAAATCACGATCACGTTCCGAAACGAGCACAGATTCTAAAATCTATTTTACGTCCGACAATTATATCTAACTAATGTAAAAGTATACGTTTTTTTATTTTCTGCTTGCTGTAAAAATCTTTTTGAACCTGTGAATAACAGGTACCGTAATGGATTCTAAAATCTTTTTTACATCCGACTATGATAGCTAACTAATGTAAAAGTATACTTTTTTTTTATTTTCTGCTTGCTGTAACTAAAGTAAAAATCTTTTTGAACTCGTAAATAATAGGTACCGTAATGGATTCTAAAATCTATTTTACATCCGACAATAATATCTAACTAATGTAAAAGTATACGTTTTTTTATTTTCTGCATGCTGTAACTAAATTAAAAATCTTTTTGAACTCGTAAATAACTGGTACCGTATTAGATTTTAATATCTACATTACATCCTACTATGATATCTACGTAATGTAAAAGTATACGTTTTTTTATTTTCTGCTTGCTGTAACTAAAGTAAAAATCTTTTTGAACTCGTAAATAACAGGTACCGTAATGGATTCTAAAATCTATTTACATCCTACTATGATATCTACCTAATGTAAAATTATACGTTTTTTTTATTTTCTACTTCCTGTATCTGAAGCAGAAATGTTTTTGAGTTCTTTTTCAGAGGGTACCGCAAAGAATAAATAATTGATAAACCACAATCACGTTCCGGAAAGAGCACAGATTTTAAAATCTATTTTACATCCGACAATGATATCTAAGTAATGTAAAAGTATACGTTTTTTTTATATTCTGCTTGCTGTAACTAAAGTTAAATTATTTTTAAACTCGTAAATAACAGGTTCCGTAATGGATTCTAAAATCTACATTATATCCTACTATGATATCAACCTAATGTAAAAGTATACGTTTTTTTATTTTCTGCTTTCTGTATCAAAAGTAGAAATGTTTTTGAGTTCTTTATTAGCGGGTACCGCAAAGAATAAATAATTGATAAATCATAATCACGTTCCGGAACGAGCACAGATTCTAAAATCTATTTTACATCCGACAATTATATTTACCTAATGTAAAATTATACGTTTTTTTATTTTCTCCTCCCTGTATCTGAAGCAGAAATGTTTTTGAGTTCTTTATTAGCGGGTACCGCAAAGAATAAATAATTGAAAAATCACAATCACGTTCCGGAAAGAGCACAGATTCTAAAATCTATTTTACATCCGACAATGATACCTACCTAATGTAAAAGTATGCCATCTAATATTTAGTTTAGGCTGTAACTATAGAGAACTAAAATTAGAGCTCTTTAAAAGAGGGTACCACAAAGAATAAATAATTGATAAATCACAATCACGTTCCGGAAAGTGCACAGATTCTAAAATCTATTTTACATCCGACAATGATATCTAATTAACGTAAAAGTATACGTTTTTTTTATTTTCTGCTTGCTGTAACTAAAGTTAAAATATTTTTGAACTCGTAAATAACAGGTTCCGTAATGGATTCTAAAATCTACATTACATCCTACTATGATATCTACCTAATGTAAAAGTATACTTTTTTTTTTCTGCTTGCTGTATCTAAAGAAGAGATGTTTTTGAGTTCTTCAATAGCGGGTACCGCAAAGAATAAATAATTCATAAATCATAATCACGTTCCGGAACGAGCACAGATTCTAAAATCTATTTTACATCCGACAATTATATCTAACTAATGTAAAAGTATACGTTTTTTATTTTCTGCCTGCTGTAAAAATCTTTTTGAACCTGTGAAAAACAGGTTCCGTAATGGATTCTAAAATCTATTTTACATCCTACTATGATATCTACCTAATGTAAAATTATACGTTTTTTTATTTTCTGCTTCCTGTATCTAAAGAAGAAATGTTTTTGAGTGATTTATTAGCGGGTACCGCAAAGAATAAATAATTGATAAATCACAATCACGTTCCGGAACGAGCAAAGATTCTAAAATCTATTTACATCCTACTATGATATCTACCTAATGTAAAATTACGCGTTTTTTTATTTTCTGCTTCCTGTATCTAAAGAAGAACTGTTTTTGAGTTCTTTTTTAGCGGGTACCGCAAAGAATAAGTAATTGATAAATCATAATCACGTTCCGGAACGAGCACAGATTCTAAATTCTATTTTACATCCGACAATAATATCTAACTAATGTAAAAGTATACGTTTTTTTATTTTCTGCTTGCTTTATCTAAAGTAGAAATTTTGAGTTCTTTAATAGCGGGTACAGCAAAGAATTAATAATTGAAAAATCACAATCACGTTCCGGAACGAGCACAGATTCTAAAATCTATTTTACGTCCAACAATGATATCTAACTAATGTAAAAGTATACATTTTTTTATTTTCTGTTTGCTGTAAAAATCTTTTTGAACCTGTGAATAACAGGTACCGTAATGGATTCTAAAATCTATTTTACATCCTACTATGATACCTACCTAATGTAAAAGTATGCCATCTAATATGCTGTTTAGGCTGTAACTATAGAAAACTAAAATTAGAGCTCTTTAAAAGTACCCTCTTACCCTACAAAGAATAAATAATTGAAAAATCACGATCACGTTCCGAAACAAGAACAGATTCTAATATCTATTTTACATCCGACAATAATATCTAACTAATGTAAAAGTATTCGTTTTTTTATTTACTGCTTGCTGAAAAAATCTTTTTGAACTCGTAAATAACAGGTTCCGTAATGGATTCTAAAATCTATTTTACATCCTACTATGATATCTACCTAATGTAAAATTATACGTTTTTTTATTTTCTGCTTGCTGTATCTAAAGTAGAAATGTTTTTGAGTTCTATAATAGCGGGTACCGCAAAGAATAAATAATTGAAAAATCACGATCACGTTCCGAAACGAGCACAGATTCTAAAATCTATTTTACGTCCGACAATTATATCTAACTAATGTAAAAGTATACGTTTTTTTATTTTCTGCTTGCTGTAAAAATCTTTTTGAACCTGTGAATAACAGGTACCGTAATGGATTCTAAAATCTTTTTTACATCCGACTATGATAGCTAACTAATGTAAAAGTATACTTTTTTTTTATTTTCTGCTTGCTGTAACTAAAGTAAAAATCTTTTTGAACTCGTAAATAATAGGTACCGTAATGGATTCTAAAATCTATTTTACATCCGACAATAATATCTAACTAATGTAAAAGTATACGTTTTTTTATTTTCTGCATGCTGTAACTAAATTAAAAATCTTTCTGAACTCGTAAATAACTGGTACCGTAATGGATTCTAAAATCTATTTACATCCTAATATGATATCTACCTAATGTAAAATTATACGTTTTTTTTATTTTCTACTTCCTGTATCTGAAGTAGAAATGTTTTTGAGTTCTTTAATAGCGGGTACCGCAAAGAATAAATAATTGAAAAATCACGATCACGTTCCGAAACGAGCACAGATTCTAAAACCTATATTATATCCGACAATAATATCTAACTAATGTAAAAGTATACGTTTTTTTATTTTCTGCTTCCTGTATCTGAAGTAGAAATGTTTTTGAGTTCTTTATTAGCGGGTACCGCAAAGAATAAATAATTGATAAATCATAATCACGTTCCGGAACGAGCACAGATTCTAAAATCTATTTTACATCCGACAATTATATCTACCTAATGTAAAATTATACGTTTTTTTATTTTCTCCTTCCTGTATCTGAAGCAGAAATGTTTTTGAGTTCTTTATTAGCGGGTACCGCAAAGAATAAATAATTGAAAAATCACAATCACGTTCCGGAAAGAGCACAGATTCTAAAATCTATTTTACATCCGACAATGATACCTACCTAATGTAAAAGTATACGTTTTTTTTATTTTCTGCTTGCTGTAACTAAAGTTAAAATATTTTTGAACTCGTAAATAACAGGTTCCGTAATGGATTCTAAAATCTACATTACATCCTACTATGATATCTACCTAATGTAAAAGTATACGTTTTTTTTTTCTGCTTGCTGTATCTAAAGAAGAGATGTTTTTGAGTTCTTCAATAGCGGGTACCGCAAAGAATAAATAATTCATAAATCATAATCACGTTCCGGAACGAGCACAGATTCTAAAATCTATTTTACATCCGACAATTATATCAAACTAATGTAAAAGTATACGTTTTTTTATTTTCTGCTTGCTGTAAAAATCTTTTTGAACCTGTGAATAACAGGTACCGTAATCGATTCTAAAATCTTTTTTACATCCTACTATGATATCTACCCAATGTAAAATTATACGTTTTCTTTTTTTCTGCTTCCTGTATCTGAAGTAGAAATGTTTTTGAGTTCTTTATTAGCGGGTACCGCAAAGAATACATAATTGATATGTTTCGGCTTCCCGAAAGGTAATACAAATTGCAGAACTGGGGGCGGGCAAATCACATGGCGGGACCGCCAAGATTTGAATGCCCCACCGGCGAACTCTGCTGAGGGCAGAGGCTGAGAAGGAACTTGGTGAGATAGATTCCTGAAAGAGACCAGGCCTGGCCCATCCATTTCTTCGTATTTTTTTCTCTTCAATTAAAATTACTCAAGACATGAGTGAGTAAGAAGAGGAGCCGGTTCCCCGGCTGGAGGCGATGAAGAGCAGAGAGAGATCTTCTTGAAGAACTACAGAGGCAATATGGAGAAGATAGGGCATATTAGAAAACTAATAGTGAGTCAGCATGGCCATCTCATTTAAACACATTAAAATACCTACTAACAAAAAATATTTATTAGGGTCTTTTTTGTTCCTTTTTCTCAATAAATCTATGTAATCTGTTAACTCCATTTCATTTTTAACATCTCTAACCTTCAAATACTGTCCACTTAATTCACAAAAGTTGGTTTGTGCCTTACCATTAAGTTGAAGGTGTAAACCATACAATATTTTGGTCCTACTGTGCCTGGATATTAAACTATAAAATTGGTTCAGCAGGGTGTAATAATTCATTATTAATTAGATGTTAAAAATAAAATAATAATAGTGTTAAATTTTCATTTTGTTTTCTGTTAATTTTTGTAAAAGATGAAACCTGTAAATGCTAGTCATATATCAATGTATAAGCAGCCTGCTCGAACAAATATGCCATTCCTTTATCATTAGTGTAAATTAATTAATTAATTAATTAATGTTATTCTAATATAATGTAAAAATCTAGGAGTTCCCTAAGATTTAATAGTTTAAATCTTAATTAATTCAATTGAGCGCAGATGAACAGTTAAAGCATTGATAATGTATTCATTAAATAGAAATGTAATTCTCAATTATGTTGAGTGCTTTATTCACAGAGACTGCATTAAAGTAAATTTATTAAATTCAGCTGCAACAGACCTTAATTATGATTAATAATAAGCAGCATATATCATAAACCTAACCTAACCTATTTCAAATGCCTGAACTGAAAACAATACTTACTTTAGTTATAACTGTTTTTAATCATGGTTTACTCATTTACTAGAATATTTTAATCATTTATTCATAAACTATTGATAAAATTACAGTATTCTAGTTAACAATAGCAAGTAACATTACACCACAAGGCATGCACTAGTAAAGTTCACACATATATACATCAGTATTTAATATATTCTTTAATTGCAGCACTATTGAGTAATAGATAGATAATTAGACAATATTATTCGTTTCCACCAGCCCAAATTTCAAGAATATTGAAGGGAAAATCTGTCTCTTACAATATCTTAGCTAGAAGCCTTCCTCTTTAGATAACCTTACCAGGTTGCTTGTTCTGTTAGCTGATTCCAAGGAGGTCGGCCTAGATACGTTGGCGCGCTGGTTTCAACTTCAACTTTAATTTCTCATGGTGACGTCACTACACTTTTCTTTTGTTGACGCTTCACCGTATTTCACTCATTTAAATATTGCTGCAATTTTAATTTATGTGATCTACGATTCTATAAGCTGCATGTAATTCCTACTTGCTATTTATTTTTTTTCTATTGTTCAGTTCTAGTCATGGTTTCTTTTCTCTTTCATATTTGTTCACATTCTTGTATTAAGTGTTCTTCTAGCTCATTTAATGCCTTATTAATTACCCATGGTATTTATCTCTACTGACGAAAATCATTTTAATTTAAATATTTTGTTCATTTCGATGTTAAATATTTTGTTCTGTTCATGTTTCTTGTTTTTTTGATTTCATTGCTTTGGCCTTTAATATCTCTCTCTCTCTCACTCTCTCTCTCTCTCTCTCTCACGCTCTCCATGTTCGGGGGGACTTCCTCATTTTTGAAAAACTATCATTAATGACTGATCGTCAGAAAATTATGACAACTGCGGAATTATCTTCACGTGCCGCAATGTTGGAGCGGCGTATGCGAGGAACTAAACGGGACTTTAGCGGCCTTTCTTCTATTGATCTAGATGCACTCAGCGACACTGATGCGGCAATCTTCGAAGCAAGGGTAGTCAAAGCTGAGGTTGAGTGGAAGGAATTCCGCGACTCCTGGAACGAGCGAGAAGAGATCGCAGTTCAAGTAGGAGCGAGTGATGCATTTCCTAATGAGGCATGGTACCAGGTTTATGATGCAATAAAGGAGGAACTAGTAAAAGCCAATGGAAATCTCCTTCTTATAAAAGAGCGCAAAGCAAAATCCAGGATGCATGACACCACCACACTCCCTGCTTGCTCCACCATCTACAGCAGTGGAAGTTACTCCTTAAAAACGCACCTTCCGAAAATCGCCATACCCACGTTTCACGGCGATATGCCCAAGTGGTCTCACTTCAGGGACACCTTCGAATCATTAATTCATAATGAACCAGCATTATCCCAAGTGGAAAAGTTCCACTATCTTATAGGGGCCTTGAAGGGTGAAGCCGCTGCCGTAGTTTCCAGATTCCCCGTTGACGAACAATCATACCAGCTCGCATGGAAAAGAGTCGTCGAGACGTACCAGAACCCGAGAGTCCTAGCCAATATTCTGGTGCATCAAATTATTGACTTTGACTTCAAGCAGTTAAAAGGCGAACTCCAAAGGTACGAGTGTTTCCTGACGGGTGTAGCTGATAGTATCGATGCCTTCCGTGCGCTGAAGCTTGAAGACCCCGCGGACTTCTTATTAAGCACTCTTGCGCTTAGGGCATTGGACCCGGAAACGAGGAGACAATTTGAGCTATCGCTGAAATCTAATAAGGAATTTCCGACGGTAGACCATGTTCTCGATTTTGTCCGCCAGCGAAAGACTGCCATCCGGATGTCTCAAGATGTCGACAATTCGACTAGAAAAGCACCTGCTCGCCCCACTCGGAATGATATGAAGCACAACTCTGTTTCCTTACATGCCACTGGTGACTCGAGTTCCCCTTCCGGCAAATTCATGCAGGGTAGTAGTAAAGGTTGGATAGCCAATAACAAGCAGCAGAGGAGTGGTAACCGCAATTCCATAGTAAAATGTTACATTTGCAAAGGGGATCACTTCATTGCAAACTGTGAGAGCTTCCGATCCTTAACCCATGAAAAGAGGTTGGAACAAGTCCGCAAACTCCAACTCTGTCGGAATTGTCTTCGAAAAGGACATAAGGTTTCTACCTGCCTCTCAAGATTTTGCTGTCGCACCTGCTATGGGAGACACTACACCCTCATGCATACCCTAAGGGAAACCAAGGAGACCACGACCCTTGAGTCAACACCAGCAGCAACTACGGACACATTTATCGGCTTTGGAGCAACGCCGCAATCCTCTTCTTCTTCTTCAGAGAGCACTACGGTACTCTTGGGTACTGTACGTGCACTTATAAGGTCTACAGGGGGAGCGTACCATTCTGTTCGTGCTTTATTAGATTTAGGGAGCCAGCACACTTTCATCACGAGCGCTCTAGCCCGCAAGATTGGTGCTAAAATCACCCAATTCAGCGGGAGCATCACAGGTCTCGGCGAGACGGCCATTCCCAGTTCGCATCTTCAGGGTTCAACTTCCTGCACCTTACGCCCGTGTGCTAATGATCAAGAGTACCCTATTTCACCTGTCGTCGTTGACCGCATTACCTCTTCGCTACCTACACGCGATCTTCCTGCTTCAATCATAAACGAGTTAATGCATCATTCATTAGCTGATCAGCAATTTGGAGAGTCGATATCCATCGACCTGCTGATCGGGGGAGATATTTTCCCTCGCGTCCTCACCGGGGTTCCTTATCCCACAGGAGTACAAAGTTTGTACTTTACTCCGACAGCATTTGGGTTGGTAGTGTCCGGAGTCCTTCATGACAAGACCCCAAGTAATTCGTGTTCTTTTCTGGCGGTGTCCAAGAACAATATCGAATCGCGGTCAAAAGCATCTTGGGAACTTGAAGAACCCGCAGCCCTGGGCAGATCACAACCCGACAATATTCAGTGGGAGCAGCTCTCCGTTAACACTCACGGTCGCACCGAAAAGGGAAAATTCGTAGTGAGGTTGCCTTTTAAGTCTCAGCATCAAGATGCGGATTGCAAGCGGTCAGCAGCGCTTCGACGATATCGTTTTTTGAAATCAAATTTCCGAAAGGATAAGGGACTTTCTGAAAAGTATAAGCCCTTCATGCCGAACCATAGCGAACTGGCACCTGTGTCCAGTTCCCCATCAAAGCCATAAGATCTGATCCCTCTTCACGGGATAGCGCGAGAAGTATTTGACCCAACACGTCGTTCAACCCATAAAGACGTACTTCATACTGGTTCTAAGCTGCAAGGTGGAGTTAAGTTAAGAAGGGGGCATCGAACTTTTCAAAGGTATTGGAAAACTTCGGTGATCACGTTAAGTTGGTAGCTATCTCCTTTTCCCGAGTTGCTGGGTATTTTCACGGTGGGCGGACATTGGGAAGAACCTTTCCTGCCTTGTGCCATGAAGCACCTTATTCCTTTCTTCGCCAAGCTCCATTTACAAAATGATATCGCTTAGCATTACGCTTACGACCTCAAGCAACTTACTCACCTGAGTGGTTCTTTCGTTTTAACTCCTGGGGTTGCAGAAGAATAGTTATTTTCTTTTGGTTACTTTTCATCATTCTTCTTAAGTACGTTTCTTCAACTGGAGACTCCTTTTGTTTTGTTCTTTTTTTCTTCTAAATGCTATTGAGGTTAAAATTTAATTTCCCCAACATCCTTTGTTGGTTATTTCTTATCACAGTTTCACATTCTCTATACACATTGTCTACAACAGCTGACTGTGTGACTGAAGTTTATCCTTTTTTTTTTTTTTTTTTTTTTTTTTAAAAATAGCGTAATATTCTTTTTCTTTTCGAACACTCTGTGAATAGAGTTCATAGATGTATGTATTTTCTTCTTTCTTTTTTCAAACACTCTGTGAATAGAGATCATAGATGTATGTATTTTCTTCTTTTTTTTCGAACACTCTGTGAATAGAGTTCATAGATGTACATATTTTCTTCTTTTTTTTCGAACACTCTGTGAATAGAGTTCATAGATGTAAGTATGTATATTCTTTTTTGTTTTATATTGTAACGTTTACTAACACCCCTATCTTCGTTTAATACTGCTCTCTCAATTCATCCAAATCCTGAACACTTCCAGCTTCACGTTCTTGAAGATTAAAACATCCGCAGCTGATTTAGGTGGGCGGTATGTTTCGGCTTCCCGAAAGGTAATACAAATTGCAGAACAGGGGGCGGGCAAATCACATGGCGGGACCGCCAAGATTTGAATGCCCCACCGGCGAACTCTGCTGGGGGCAGAGGCTGAGAAGGAACTTGTTGAGATAGATTCCTGAAAGAGACCAGGCCTGGCCCATCCATTTCTTCGTATTTTTTTCTCTTCAATTAAAATTACTCAAGACATGAGAAATGTTTTTGAGTTCTTTATTAGCGGGTACCGCAAAGAATAAATAATTGATAAATCATAATCACGTTCCGGAACGAGCACAGATTCTAAATTCTATTTTACATCCGACAATAATATCTAACTAATGTAAAAGTATACGTTATTATATTTTTTGCTTGCTGTATCTAAAGTAGAAATGTTTTTGAGTTCTTTAATAGCGGGTATAGCAAAGAATAAATAATTGAAAAATCACGATCACGTTCCGAAACAAGCACAGATTCTAAAACCTATTTTATATCCGACAATGATATCTAACTAATGTAAAAGTATACGTTTTTTTTATTTTCTGCTTGCTGTAACTAAAGTAAAAATCTTTTTGAACTCGTAAATAACTGGTACCGTAATGGATTCTAAAATCTATTTTACATCCTACTATGATATCTACCTAATGTAAAATTATACGTTTTTTTATTTTCTGCTTCCTGTATCTGAAGTAGAAATGTTTTCGAGTTCTTTATTAGCGGGTACCGCAAAGAATAAATAATTGATTAATCATAATCACGTTCCGGAACGAACACAGATTCTAAAATCTATTTCACATCCGACAATAAAATCTAACCAATGTAAAAGTATACGTTTTTTTATTTTCTGCTTGCTGTAACTAAAGTTAAAATGTTTTTGAGTTCTTTAATAGCGGGCACCGCAGGGAATAAATAATTGAAAAATCACAATTACATTCCGGAACGAGCACAAATTCTAAAACCTATTTTACATCTGACAATGATATCTAACTAATGTACCAGTATGCCATCGATTATGTTTTGCTGGCTGTAACTAAAGAAAAAAAAATTCGAGCTCTTTAATGGCGAGTACCGCAAAGAATTCATAATTGAAAAATCACAATCACGTTCCGGAACAAGCACAAATTCTAAAAAATATTCTCCATTCCAGTATGATATCTAACTAATGTAACAGTATACAGTATATTATGTCGTGCTGGCTGTAACTAAAGAAACACAGTCTTGAACTCGTAAATAGCAGGTAATGCAAAGGATTCATAAATGAAAAACCTCAATAGCGTTCCGGAACTAGCACAGATTCTAAAATCTATTTTACATCCTACTATGATATCTACCTAATGTAAAATTATACGTTTTTTTATTTTCTGTTTCCTGTATCTGAAGTAGAAATGTTTTTGAGTTCTTTAATAGCGGGCACCGCAGGGAATAAATAATTGAAAAATCACAATTACATTCCGGAACGAGCACAAATTCTAAAACCTATTTTACATCTGACAATAATATCTAACTAATGTACCAGTATGCCATCGATTATGTTTTGCTGGCTGTAACTAAAGAAAAAAAAATTCGAGCTCTTTAATGGCGAGTACCGCAAAGAATTCATAATTGAAAAATCACAATCACGTTCCGGAACAAGCACAAATTCTAAAAAATATTCTCCATTCCAGTATGATATCTAACTAATGTAACAGTATACAGTATATTATGTCGTGCTGGCTGTAACTAAAGAAACACAGTCTTGAACTCGTAAATAGCAGGTAATGCAAAGGATTCATAAATGAAAAACCTCAATAGCGTTCCGGAACTAGCACAGATTCTAAAATCTATTTTACATCCTACTATGATATCTACCTAATGTAAAATTATACGTTTTTTTATTTTCTGCTTCCTGTATCTGAAGTAGAAATGTTTTTGAGTTTTTTATTAGCGAGTATCGCAAAGAATAAATAATTAATAAATCACAATCACGTTCCGGAACGAGCACAGATTCTAAAATCTATTTTATCTGAAGTAGGAATGTTTTTGAGTTCTTTATTAGCGGGTACCGCAAAGAATAAATAATTGATAAATCATAATCACGTTCTGGAACGAGCACAGATTCTAATATCTGTTTTACATCCGACAATAAAATCTAACTAATGTAAAAGTATACGTTTTTTTATTTTCTGCTTGCTGTAACTAAAGTAAAAATCTTTTTGAACTCGTAAATAACAGGTTCCGTAATGATTCTAAAATCTACATTACATCCTACTATGATATCTACCTAATGTAAAAGTATACGTTTTTTTATTTTCTGCTTGCTGTATCTAATGTAGAAATGTTTTTGAGTTCTTTAATAGCGGGTACAGCAAAGAATAAATAATTGAAAAATCACGATCACGTTCCGAAACGAGCACAGATTCTAAAACCTATTTTACATTCGACAATGATATCTACCTAATGTAAAATTATACGTTTTTTTATTTTCTGCTTCCTGTATCTGAAGTAGAAATGTTTTTGAGTTCTTTATTAGCGGGTACCGCAAAGAATAAATAATTGATAAATCATAATCATGTTCCGGAACGAGCACAGATTCTAATATCTATTTTACATCCGACAATAAAATCTAACTAATGTAAAAGTATACGTTTTTTATTTTCTGCTTGCTGTAACTAAAGTAAAAATCTTTTTGAACTCGTAAATAACAGGTTCCGTAATAGATTCTAAAATCTACATTACATCCTACTATGATATCTACCTAATGTAAAATTATACGTTTTTTTATTTTCTGCTTCCTGTATCTAAAGAAGAAATGTTTTTGAGTTCTTTATTAGCGGGTACCGCAAAGAATAAATAATTGATAAATCATAATCACGTTCCGGAACGAGCACAGATTCTAAATTCTATTTTACATCCGACAATAATATCTAACTAATGTAAAAGTATACGTTTTTTTATTTTCTGCTTGCTGTATCTAATGTAGAAATGTTTTTGAGTTCTTTAATAGCGGGTACAGCAAAGAATAAATAATTGAAAAATCACGATCACGTTCCGAAACGAGCACAGATTCTCAAACCTATTTTACATCCGACAATGATATCTAACTAATGTAAAAGTATACGTTTTTTTTATTTTCTGCTTGCTGTAACTAAAGTAAAAATCTGTTTGAACTCGTAAATAATAGGTACCGCAATGGATTCTAAAATCTATTTTACATCCTACAATAATATTTAACTAATGTAAAAGTATACGTTTTTTTGTTTTCTGCTTGCTGTAACTAAGGTAAAAATCTTTTTGAACTCGTAAATAACTGGTTCCGTAATGGATTCTAAAATCTATTTCACATCCTACTATGATATCTACCTAATGTAAAATTATACGTTTTTTTATTTTCTGCTTCCTGTATCTAAAGAAGAAATGTTTTTGAGTTCTTTATTAGCGGGTACCGCAAAGAATAAATAATTGATAAATCATAATCACGTTCCGGAACGAACACAGATTCTAAAATCTATTTCACATCCGACAATAAA